>BMAO01015483.1:0-11189 GCA_019973975.1 Trichonephila clavata | reverse complement strand
CTACATTTATGGAAAACAAAGATGCCAATCTGTCTCTAGAAATAATTTTTTAAAATTCATTAGGTTTATATTTTTTTAAAATTCTTAAAAAATTATTCATACAGGTTTGAGGAAATGAAGTATTTGAAAATTCTCATTTCAATTTTGAAACCAACACAAATTTGTTAATTCCAAAATGAATGCTTTTTTAAAAAAAATTCTTTTTAAAAATTAGTATCTAAGCATTTTTAAATATTAAGTACCAAAACAAAATATTTGATAACATATTCATTTCTGAATAAATGTCATTTTATATGAGGTACAAAAAAGATAGACACTAAGAAGCCTTTTAAAAGAGCGAATAATGTTTTATACATGCTCCAAGAGAGATATTTAAAGATCAAAAAAAGTATATTTTGTACTTAAATAAAAATATTATACATGTTTGCCAGTTTTTTAAGCTTTTTTTTGCTCACAGTATTTTTTTTATTTTCATGAAGATATAAGTTTAAAAATTGTTGCGTATTAAACCGTTCAAGTCACGGATTAAATGAGCAAAAAGATGGAGATGCTTAAAAAAAAGGACCACATTCTCCAACAGGAGAAATCACAATTTTCAACTAAGTATAAAAAGATCTTTTCTGGCATAGATCTTCTTTCACATTACATGTAATTGAAATCCCGCTTAGAAACGGTTTTACATTTACAAGAAACCTAATTTCATCTGCTATCATTTTTTCCCCGAGCTCTCGATTTAAGAACTGAAGAATGCGTATTAGAGAATAAAACGTAGACCGAGAAAGTCATATAATAGGACTCTGAAGACTTTACGATTCGGAAAATCTCGACGAATGTCAAACTCGAAACGGCGCTAGAAACAAAGTTAAAATTCAGCGGAGACGAAGTTTCTCGCTCGATTTCTCCACCCTGAAAAATCTCGCTACACAGGGGGGCAGACGTGTAAAGGATTTCATATGTTTTCAATTCCAAGGAAACAGAAACGGATTTCGTCAGCTATTATTTTTCTACTTTGTTTAGGGCAGAAATACATACAGAGATTTGACAAATAAAAGTTTAACAATTTTATGCGATGGAAATTTGGATAGTTTCTTTACCCTTGGATGAAAAAAAGGTCTGAACTAGTTAAAAATTTTAAGATTTAAAGTTTTAGTATATATTTGATACATGGTTTAATTTGACAAATATTATAATTGAAAGTTTCATCTTTTATCTTTGGAAATTATGCATTGTGTTAAGAAATGTTTATAAAATATTTTTTGTATTTTTTCATGTATTTGACTTTTTTCCAAAATAAATTTCAGAAGTCTTTTGTAAGAAAGGAGCAATTTACACAATAAGAATGTTAATAAAAGTTATGATTATTAAACTTTTCAAGATACGTTTCTTCCAAACATGGAAAATATTTTGCTATAAATGATATCCTATTTTAAGATATTAGAATTATATTGTTCAAATGATATAAATGATATCCTATTTTAAGATTTTGTGATTATTCCCTTACGGGAATATTCTCAAAATCTTGCAATGTGTTTTTCGGATTCTTCATATTTCCGGCAATAAAAAATATGGCGTCAATAATTGAAATAAAAACTATCCTATGTTTTAAGTTGGACGAAATGTATGCAAAATTATGTTATGATCGGTTGAGTAGTTTTGGAGTCCATCGTGGACAAACACTGTGACACGTAATTTTTATATACAAAGATATTAATTATTTTTAAATGACCCGTTCTTACCCTAAAAAATTTTCCTGATTTCAAAAATTTCATAACCAACTTGATCAAAAATAATAAATGGATTCACAGCATTTTTATGCCCGTAACTGTCAATTTATTTATACTATAAAAGTAATAAATTTTAAAATAGGGATACAGGATTCTGAGATTCATGCCACAAAATTTTTTGAGTTTTCTCTCCTTTTAAATTTCCACACAATTGCTAATATTTAATTTGCATCTAACTAGATATGATTTTGCTCAAAATTGATACTTGAGGAAATTTTAATTTCCTTTAAGCATTATATTTAAGGATGCATAATTGATTGGACAATTCATAACAATTTTCAGATCTATGTCATATAAAAATTATTTTACACTCATGAACAAAAAAGATTTTCTTTTATTGTACTTTCATTGAAATCAATGCCTAAAGTAATTACGGTAAAGAAACGTCAGAAGCATGCACAAAAGGAATTCTTCAGAGATACATAAAAATTTCAACAAGTTTCCAGAGATATTTATCTATTGAAATGATAAAAAATTTAAGTGATCTTTCACATTAAATTTCTCAAAAATTTAGAATAACTTGAATATTATTAAAAATAAGAATATCTTTCCATGTAATAATTTATTAATTAACTAAGATTTAGTTCATTTACTCGTTAAAAATGGAAATTGGTTAATGTTACTAATAAAGAGTCATATTTGACACAACTGCGTAAAATATTGTTAATATATCAAAACACAATATTAAAGTCAAGACTTAACTCTATACATGACACAAAGGAATAAAAGGGAAAGATGAAATAAAAAGCTGAAGCTATCTGTTGTAATCTGTAATATAAACTTGGCTGCTTCCAATCAAAATATTCAAATCTTAAAGAAAAAGTTTATTAAAGAGTTGAAAAAGCATTTATCTATACTAATAAAAGAGAGTGTGGGTTTGTATGTTTCAGCTATTCCGGCCAAATTAAGCAACCCAGAATTGTGAAACTTGGCATTTAGAAGCTATAGGTCGTTATGCTATTAAACTGAAAGAGTTTTTTTTCGAAATTCGCTTTAGAGTTTTTTTAAAATTTAATTTTTATTGCGATTTTTCAGCTAAATGGGGATATGACGTCATCAGCAGCGTCAAGTCTTAACTTTGCGAAAATTAATGTTTCAAGCAGTTTTTGGAGGGATTTTGCACATTTTACTGTAAATATATTTATTTATAGTTGTATTATTCGTTTTTTAATTCTTTCTGTTGGAATTACATTTATTTTTCGAATAAATGATCATAAAAAATATTCTTTCTAAGTTTCGTTTTTGATTTTGGCAACATAGATGTATTTATATTTGAATTTCGATGTCTTATGTCGTGTGAATTGTATTTTTTCTTTTTTCTAAATTTCCTTTAAGTAGGATGTAATTTTTCAGACCAAATATGCATGCTATACGGATGGAAATGAGTAAGATGTACCGTTAAAATATATTGATATTCAGGCCATGATTTAGTTCTAAGCTTAGATTAACTTAGGCGCCGACAACCGTCTGTGTCGATAACTTTAGATGATTGTAGCCCACCAACGTGAGTGGGTGATACTAAGGCCTAGCTACTGCATTAAATTTATTTATCTGTGTAGTTTCTTCAAGATTATTACTTATATACTTTTGTGGTTTGTAATAATGTATGTTGATTGCATAATGGAACAATTACCCATTTTGCAAGCCTAATGTTATTAAACTACTGTTTTTATTGTGCTGGCCACTTTTAAAGATATTTACTTTCATAAAATGTGTATTTCATTTTATGCTAATGATTAAATTTCGCTGTACTATGAGCACCAAGAAAGCGTGATTACACTCCTTAAACCTTTTTGTTGGATCTGAGAAATTTTTGCTTCCCATTTTGTTTATTAATTTTGTTATTTTTAAAGAGTCAAAAATGCATAAACATTTGTACATATTTTGGTACTAAAACAGTTGTAAGAATCTGGATTTTGTGGTTGCTTTTCCTTATTCTCGCAAATATGAATGTTGATGGTATTAATCAGCGGTTGTGCTTGGACTATAACTCATCTGATATTGATATCAACAACAAAAGGTAGTCGACCCCAAAGTAAGTAAATATTGGTACGAAATCATCGCCTGAATATCAGTACAACTTTAGCATATGTCTTGCCTACTTCTATCCGAATAACATTTACCATTTGGTGGAAAAAAAGCAGTTCATATGACATTTCCTTTCGTTGAAAAGGAAAAAGAGGTTACTTACGCATTATCACAGCATATTAAGAATACTATATAAAATGAAACACCTGGCTGCCAAATCAGCATGTACGGCATATAGGAAATGCGGTTGCCAACTTGGTGAGTTATTAATAGAGTTGGCAATTTTTGCAATAATACGGAAGTACCAAAAACGGTTATTGCTTTTTTTCCTTTATCGGCAAATTCCATGTTTCATCAATGTAGCAAAATAGTACGAAAATTTACATTCATGTCCATAAATTAAGGATAATTCAGAATCACACAGAAATTGAACTCTAAAATAAAAATTTCACCTATAGAATTATCACACACATCCTGAAGAAGAATATGCAAATTACAGGAAACCACTAGATGGCGCGGATAGTATGACACAATGACGAGAGTGTAAGAGAGGGTATATAAGGAATGGTGGCAAAGAAGTAAAATTGTTCACAAGCGCTTTAAAAAGCCTTTCAGTGCAATAACCGCATAGTTATGCACAAAGAAAGCATTTGGATGATTTGTTACGTGGTGGAATTATCGATGACTGGAATGTGGACGTACCCAGCTGGAAGTATCCGAGGAACTTGGAATCGCCCAGAGTGCCATCTCCAGGCTTTGGCAACGATTCCAAGATGATGGTAATGTGAGTAGATGTTACAGCACAGGTCACCCCCGAGTTAAACGCGAATGAGGACCGTATTTGGCAGTTACTGCAAAAGAAACAGACGGACACAGCATCAGACCTGTCTCGTCAGCTCTCTTCAGCTACCGGTACGACAGTTTCAAGGCAGACCGTGTGCAGACGCTTAGGGAACATTGGTCTATATGCTCGTAGGCCTGTCAGATGTGTTCCCCTTACCGCAACTCACTGTCGCCTGCGATTAACCTGGAGTAGAGAGCATGCATTGTGGACACCAACAGTGGTCTTGTGTGATATTTTCCGACGAGTCCAGGTTTAGTTTGCAGTCTGATTCTCGCGGACTTTCATATGGAGAGCGCCAGGTACCCGTTACCACCAAGAGAACCATTGAACGACACCGTTACGGTGGTGCAGGATGGCTCGTTTGGGGAGGAATTATTCTTGGTTCCAGAACTGACCTGCATGTTCAGAGTGTAACGATGACAGGCCACATCTATCGGGATGTCATTCTGGAAACAACATGTACGTTTGTTTCGGGGAGCCATGGGTGCTGAATTTCTGTTTATGGATGACAACGCCCGTCCTCACCGTGCAAACATTGTAGACGAATGCCTTCAATCGGAGGATATCACCCGTATGGATTGGCCAGCATACTCACCGGACTTGAATCCAATAGAGCATGTGTGGATATGCTTGGCGACGATTGCAGCCCGTCAACCCCCTCCCAACTGTCTACCGGAACTTCGGAGGCATTGCTTGATGAGTGGTGTAAAATTCCCAAGATCAGATTGATAATTTGATACTCAGTATGCGTAGGCGTTGTAAGGCCTGTATTGCATCGTCCGGGAGACATACTCCGTATTAACCATCATACTAACCATGTTATACTGTTTTTTGTAAATAGGTTCTTTTTTGAAATTTGCTCCAGGGAGTAAAAATCGCAATTTTTATTAATTATGTCAAACATATAGCATCTTTTTTGCTCTTTACCTTTTGTTTAATAAATAGACTTTTAAAATAGTCAAATTTTTTGCTTCTGTCTCTTTCTTTGCCTGAACTTCATTATCCTTAATTTATGGACATGAGTGTAGCTTATTGATTGATTGAAAGGTTGAAGGGGATATAGAGCAACACAGGCTGTGATCCCTCAAAAAAGAAAAAAAAAAAACCTAATAGCTTAGTAGATATTAAAAAATTTCATTCCCTTTAAAAAGAGTCTGAATGTTGATTTATTATTCATTGCTCTTTCCAAGACATCTTTAAAAGTGATAGTGGAATGTGGATCGATACGGAGAATAAGCCAGATATTATTACGATGTCTTGTGTATCTGCTACAGTTTAAAATGATGTGATCCAAATATTTATTACAATTACATGTATTACACATAGCATTATCCTGTAAATTAAATTTATGTAAAAGGCCTGGAGTTATGATCATTTTACTGAAGATTCGAGTGCTCAGATTTCTTCTCTTCGATTCTCTGTCCATTTGAAATGATATCAATGGTCGGAATATCACCCAATTTTTCAAAATATTTGCTTGCATGAAAATTTCCTTAATTTTTTGAATTCTATTCTGATATATATTTTTATGAATGTCTTCTGAGGCAATCCAGTCAATGTAAACATTGGACTCCGTGGATCGATCTTGCGAGATAATCCGCCTGCTCATTCCAAACAATTTTTGAATGTCCGGAATCCAAAGCAGAATCACCTGATTAATATAGTTAGACAGTATGTAAATTTTGTTAGCAAGTCTATGAATTACCTCATCGAGAAGATTTTTGAAGTGCAGAAAGAACAGAAAAACTATCCGACAAAACAAGTATTAATTATTCACAGATATCTAGCTGCAAATAGCAAATTTGCAGTAAAAAACTAGGGCTCACCTTTATAGGTGAGTGGGTGTCACATCCGAGGTGCCTAGTGATCTTTTTTTTTTTAAGGGGTTTAATTTTGGTAACACCTTAGAACCGTACCTAGTATTTTCTATTTTCGACTCTTTCTTTATTCAATTCTTCTTTTTTCTTCTTCCGTCTAACCACAGATATAAAACAAATGTTTGCAGTATCAAGCCTGGCAAAAAATCAGCCAAGTAAACCAACCACAAAATCAAAAACCTCACCTCATCTGCAGTAAAAACAGAATTATAATGGTTGATTCTGTAAGCAAATGAAGAATTTTGTGATATACCTGCTATTGAAGTAAAGTGGTGATTTTATGAAGCATCAGTAGCTATAATGAAAAAAAATTTTGAAATTCACGTTCGACTGCTTCATCAAATAAACCGCTTATAGCGGGAGTCGGTAGATTTTTATCTTGAAATTTAAAACTATTGATACAAATTTTACATGGAAGGTCTGAAAAAGTAATTAATCTGGGAATTGAAATAATTTGATCACCATCAACATTTAAATCATGCAGTATACTAATGATATCATTTTTATCTTCTTCCAAAACATTAAGATTCATTGTCTCGAGGCTATTGTAATAAAGAGGAGAAAAATAACTATTAGAGATTTGAGTAATAAAAAACTTGTTTGCTAATCTTTTAATTTTATTAGACAGAATTTCTTGACCAGCCAACTTTAGCAGCACAATATTTGGGGTCCATTGAGGGAGACCTAATGCTATTCGGAGGGCTTTAGTTTGGATAATATTGAAAAGTTTTAATTGATTTTCAGACAATTTATTTATTATGTGACAAATGTAATAAAAGCACTGCATATGCTATTATTGACTAAAATAATGAGATCTCTTGATCTCGGCCCATAATGTTTATACGCCATGCCTTTCAGTGCGTTGATCCTTTTCAAGGCTTTACTACTTAGTTGATTTTTAATAGAAATATTTTGACAACGTTTAGAAAAATAAACTCCTAAATATTTAACAGAAGATTGCCATTGTAGGGGAAATCCAGCCAACGTAATATTAGGAAGCATATAATTTCTTTTATTTGATAATTCAGCCAATGTACATTTTTCTGGGCTTAAATTCAGTTTCCAATATTTACACCATTGGGAAATTCTTTCCAGAGTATTTTGCATTTTTTTACAAATAACATCAAGGGATTTATGAGAGCAATATAAAAATATATCGTCAGCATAAATCAAGCATTCAACTTCCGACTCTAAAGTATCAAAAAATCATGCATATAAATAGTATACAAAATAGGCCAGAGAACACTGCCTTGAGGATGGCCCTGCGGAACAAGCTTTTTGGAAGAAAAATAACCCCTCTATTTAATTTGGAATGATCGAGATGTGAGAAATTTATGCATCCAATTCGCTATATTTCCTGCAATACCGATCTGTAAACATTTATAAATAAGTCCATCCACATCAACTGAATCGTATGCACTTTTTTTTTAATATCTAAACTTATCCCTTCAAAAAAAATTTCTGTAATTTTGCATTCATTACTGCAAGATAAGTAGTACATAATTTTGCATTCATGTACAAGATAAGTAGCATTTCTGCTATCTTTGAAAGGAACGAAACCATAATGTTTTGGATGAAGTTTTCTTTCTTTAGTTAAAATGTAAGAAATCCGATTAGCCAAAATTCTCTCAAAAGTTTTTGAAAATACAGAAGTCAGAGCTATTGGTCTGTAGGAAGACAGCTTAGTTTTATCTTTACTCGGTTTTGGAATCGGTAGAATGATTGCATGCTTCCAAGAATCTGGAACGATTGCATTATCAAATAAATTTTGAAAATATCTTAAAATTACATCATATTGACTCTGATCAAGATTTTTAAAGAAAATTGCCGTAACATGATCAGCCCCAGGTGTTGTATTTTTTGAATTTTTTATTGCTCTATGCAATTCAAAAATATGGAATGGTTTATTTAGAAAGTTATCTTTGTCGTAGAGAAAATCCAAAGGAAGGGGTTCATGATAGGCATTTTTAGATGCAAAATTATCTGAAAACATGTCTGTGCTTGCAATTGAGGATGAGTGATAAACCTATTATTAAGCTGGAGAATATTAAGTTTTTGATCAGTGGCAGTAACTGTGGAAATTTTTTTCAGAATATTAAAAAACATCTTGGGATTAGAAACATTAGTACATATCTTGTCCCAGTACATTCTCTTAGCATTTTTTATATAGAATCTAAGTTTGCTCGCATATTGTTTATATCTGAACCATAATTCAGGTGAAATTTCTCTAATAGCTCTCTTCCTAAATATTTTTTAAGCTTATAAAATCTATAACAAGTACTATTCCACCATGGCGGTAAGGATCTGTTTGAAACCTTAACTTCCCTAATATTACTTGTAATGATTTGAGAAATTATATTGGTAAGATTTTCAAAATTAACTTCTGGATTGCTTAAAATAAAATGCGTTTGGTTCATAACAGCTTGCCAGTTTACTTTTTTAAAAATTCGCTTATTTGAATTGAGATGAGAAAGCTCTGTAATAATTGGACTATGATCACTTTCAAAAGAACAATCTAAGACATAACTATTGCAGTATCCAAACATGCTTGAAGAACAAACTGTGAGATCTATCAATGATGCTGTACCTGCTGAATTTCTATATGTGGGAACAGTCGTGTTAAGAACCAAGTTAGAATCAATAATCCATTCAACAAAATCATTACTATATCTCGAAATGTGATCCGATCCCCTCATCGGGTGATGAAGGTTAAAATCACCAAAAATGAACATCGGAGCCGTCAGGGATTCAAGAAAAGATTTAAGCAGCATAATATTTTATCCCCGTGGGGCGTAAATATTTATAATATAAAAAGAAATGTTTCGAACATCAATTTTAATTGCGAGGATTTCTAAGTCTCTTGTTTGTTGAATCTGTATAGGAATTTGTTGTACAGAAATATTTGAAGGAACAGTTTTTATTAAACCTCCAGCTCATCTATTTACTCTGTCTTTTCTAAAAATGGTTTTATTTGGAAAATTTATATTATCATGATTTGTTAAAAAGGTTTCTTGAAAAATCCAGATATCTGCTTCAGAAAAGGGAGGGATATTTAACCATATGAATTTATTTTTGAGGCCTCTGCAATTCCATTGAATTATATTCATAAGTACTTAAGTAGAGAAAATTGAACTAGAAGAAACTATCCTCCCTTTGAGGAAAGAAAATCAAACTAATGGAGACAAAATAAAAGGCAATAATTAGCCCACAAAACAAAAACTTGAAAAAAGAAAGGAACGTATTTACAAAAAACATCTTATTTCTGTATTTATCCAATGCCTATATCTATGTTATTGGATGCGTCGCTTTCACTAGATTTACGGGTTTTACGGATTGAGGAAATGTTACCTACTGCCTTTTTCTTCCGCAATGGAGAATGACTCGATTTCCCCATTTCAAAAACATTGTTAAGGTGAGAAAGTACCGATTCTATTGTTTTCTGAAAAGCTTCCAAAATGAAAGAGGTTTGCTTTTCTAAAATTGCTTGAAAAGATGCCAACATGTCTTCAAGTTTTTTTTCCAAATGTTCCTGCATATCTAGATTAACTGCATTAGTTTGGATTATTGCTGAGTAAGATGCCTTTTTATTATCACGGTATCTTCTTTGCACCTCTCCCAATGTAAGATGTTGTTCACATTTTAATTCCAATACATTTTTTCCCCTCATGTAATTGGGGCAATTTTGTGAATTAGCAGGGTGATCACCTTTTGCAATTTATGTATCTTGACTTACTAGAACATTGTCCAGAATGCGAAACACCACAGTTAATACATATTGCAGTTTTTTGACTAAATCTAGCAGAATGTAAAAAACTAAAACATGTTGTACATTGTCTGGGTTTATCTATGAAATTTTAGATTCGATGATTAATGAACCACAGTTTTACAGTTTCTGGTAAAGTCGTCCCGAGTATTGTAATTAATAATGGTGAGAATTTTGTTGCTGAGTACCATTTTTAACAAATCTTCTGATCTCTATTATTTCTAAGTCATTGGTTTCTTGTAGTTCCTTTGCTATTTCGTTCAGGGGTATATTAAGTGGAATTTCATAAATAAGATATCTAGACGTGATTCCCTCCCAAAGAATATTCGTCTTAACTGACACATTTAAAATTTTCTCAAGAGATAAAATTTGCGCTGGACATACTGGATCTTGTGTAGAAAATCTTATCTTTCCATTGCGAGTAAATGACATACTTTTTATATTCTCATGACGAGAAATTTTTTTTAAATTTCTGCATGTAAAAGCTGTGGATTGGACTTTGGTATCTGAGAGGATCCTTGACTATTTTCAACTAATATATTGATTTCGGTTATATTTCTTTGTCCAGCTCGTAAAATAATTTCCGCGTCCCTCACAGAAGATCGGAAGAATTTTGAAAATCCTGATTCCATTGTTAAACTATTGATAATTAAGGGTTGTTCATTAACATTTGAGACGTTGAAGCTAGAATGACTCAGCTTGAGTCCTTTTTCAAAACGGAAAACTAGAGAAAAATAAAAATTAGAAACTTACCAAAGAGCTAAACCAAAAAAAGGGGAAAAACCTTCTTGCCTGAAGAGGAAATAAACAAACAAAAAAGAAAGATACAAACTTTTATGATTTGAAGAAAAAAGCACAAAATTACCACGATAGCACACCACCTTCAACCCTTC
>BMAO01015482.1:0-20943 GCA_019973975.1 Trichonephila clavata | reverse complement strand
AAGCGTTTTCGCATTAAACGTATTTCTCTGTATGTTGTAAATAAAATCAGACGAAGATATAATGACGGTAAAATACGAATTGCAATTTGGTGCAATATCACGTGAGCTCGAATACCAGAGATGATATGGGTGTTTGTAAATGTATAGTACTTGTAAGACATTGGACACTCTAAATATTCTGTGCGCCAAAAGTTCTCTTAAGAGTATTGGTAATAAGGGATCCTGGACCATCCCATGGTGTTCTCCCACAAAATGTGAGTGGAACGGAATGAATTCGTACTGTCACTTTCATGGACAGCTGCAGCCAAATGACAGATGTAATACATACCCTCCTCCCCCATGGCACGATAAATTTAGTGGGACTCGATTTGATGTTACTGTCGATCGGGTGGGATCCGTGAGAAACAACAAAGGCCTGGAAAAATCTGAAATTATTGCGTATTATTGTCTTTAAAACAAATTGCACACGCACACAGTATGCTTATATTACAGTTTTTAAACGAGATATAATTGGATAACAATGACCTAAATTCATAAAGGTCACATGATAAATACAATCACGTGTTCTCTTTAAAATTAAAAATACTGACGTTAGACATGTACTTGTTGTTCTGCTTTTAAAAATTAGATAAAATTTCAAATTTGATAATTGTGCAAAACTGTTCAAATGTTAAAAAATTTTTAAGTTAAACAAATATGTACCTTTAAATGGTGCATACTTTGTCTACGTATGCATGTTATTATTCTTGAGAAATATGAACTTTTTAAAAGGAAGTTTCTGCAAAAAACATACGTTGGCAACACCGTAGCGTGTAAAGTGATTAGCTGGGAAAACATAATCTTATTTATTGTGTGACTGTGACGTCACATGAATTTTTGAACGTAAACGTGGAAACACGTAATTTTCGTTATCATGTGACTGTGATATCTAATGAATTTTGTCCTAAAAATTGATGCCCAAGGATCAAAATTACGATTTATGTCGCTAATAGACCTCGTATTGCTCTAAAGTGCGCCGTTAACTCTCACTCACACTCCTAAAAATTGAATCTTCCAACATAGCTAAGATCCCCTTCCAGTTTATAGTCTGTAGAAAGACACTTATTTTATTTATTCAGTCGAAAGACGTAAAGTCAAAATAGTAAACAAAAACTGTTTTCGATCTACAAAAGTTCACTATGTTAAAACTCACTTCGAGCGTTCCAATTTTTGGCGACAAAGTTCATTCCCCGTTTCTGAAATCAATTCCTTGGTGCCAATGTTGTCTCTTCCACCTATCATCATACTCTGATGACAAGCTCTTAAGTACGTGACCGTTAGGAACGTCCCCGCATTTCGAGAAGCCTGATTTATGAAGGAAACCAGCTTCGAATCTTCTGATGCGTAGAAGGAGTATCGGCGAGAAGATATTATGGGAAAGGAAATAAGATCTGTTCTTTCTTCTTCAAGTACGTGATCGAACTATGGAAACTTTTTCGCCAAGTCCCTACTGCGTGTGGTCCTTTTTTTAGGGGGTAAAAGAGAAAGTTGGATAGTCTTGATGAAATGGCTGGAGATGTCCAGATCGTTCCAAAAACTAATGTGCTTCTTTCGAAACGCTCTAAAATGGGAAGGCTTTTACCCGTTATGGTATAAATGCAGATTGCAATAAAAGTAATCCAAAGCACGTGAATGGGAAATTAAGAGGAAAAAAAGAAGAAATGGTTGAAATAGAAAATGAGTTATATCTAGAACTCAATAGTGTGGGATCTCTGAATAGTTTAAATTCCGTCGAGAAAAAGGACTTCCAACGTACTTAATCGACCTAAGGACACTTTTGCGTGTAGTGAACTGCACGTTATTCTCATTTCAATGTTCAACTAGAAAAAAGATTAATCCTGTCTTTACCGTTTTAATCAAGACATTTTTTCATCTATGAAACATGTCTTTATTCACTGATTAACTTCTATTATACTGTTCAACATCATACGGGATTTTACTCCCTCTTTAAATCTACCTTTCAAGTTGATTTAAATAGCATTTTTATTAATCTTTCAGATGAACAAGCTACGAATGCTTCAGGTTTTGTGAGAGATATAGATAAGAAGTTATCTAAGTTAATCTCCATTTCTAAATTACAGAGATATTCCAAATCATTATTTTATGGGCTCTACCTTCAAGCATTCTGGTTAACTTTTCGTATGTGTAATAAGAATACAAATAGAGACACTAAACAAATATTATATAAAAAAAAATTAAAATATTCTAGAATTTTACTTAAAAAATACTTTTTAAGTATTTTTCTTTTCTTTTTTTGCATTTAATGCAGAGAAATTGATTAATTTTTTTATTCTTAGATTTGTTGTTGAAAAAGATTATTAACTCCCATAGGATTGCTAAGAGTAAATAATACTATGCAATTGTTATTTTTAGTTTGATTGAACGTACAGTAAATGAAAACCACAAGAAAAATACATAAAAATGTGTAGCATTTATGGATTTAATATATCATTTCACTTTGATTCCCAATGTGTAGCTTTATCAAGCTTTTGTTTTTATTTATTCAAATATGCTTGATTATCACACAAAATGATGCTTACCGAATAATACAACACATATCAGAAAACACAGTAATATACAACCTCTGACAATAAAGTTCGGTGAATGAAGTCATAACGGCTAATCTGGCAACATTGTCGAAACAAAACGCTGCACATGCATAGCGGCAGGTGTTGACTATCTGCCCCCCCCCCCTTTGTTCAGTTGAGCGTCGTTTGTGTGTTCCGTGTAAGACTTATTTTTAAGTGCTTGTTTAGTGCGTTGGTTCTTAACTGAGAACAGGAAAATGAACGAACAAAAATCTGAAGCAGGCGTGTTCAGAGGCTTCACAGGATTTTGTCGGAACTGTATTATCACTGAGGATAAGCCTGATGTCTAAGGCGTGGCTCTAAAACGAAACGAAAATGCACGGAATGGCTTTATCCTACTTCATCTCGTTGGAGAAAGATAAAAGCAGAAAAATGATGCTTGAAAACGATGCTCACTCCTCTTTTTTGATACTCAAGGATTTATCCACAAGGAATTTCTACCAAAAGAGAAACGAAGATTACGGTCATTGAAATTTTGAATCGCTTCATGAAACATCTACGAAGGGTACGCACACAAGGTCCATGGGTTCTTGTTCACGATAATGCTCGCCCTCACATACCCAATATCGTCGAACAGTTCCTGACAAAAATAAGGGGTGGTGCAATGTGAACATCCACCATACTCGCCAGATCCCAATCGTCCAGAATTCTTCCTGTTCCCACGACTCAAACTCGCTTTGAAAAGAAAGAGATTTGACGATATTCGTGACATCCAACGAAACGTGACGAAGATTTTGAACTCCATCCTAAAAGAAGATTGCTTGCAAAGTTTCCATGACATGTATAGCAGATCTCAGTGGTGCATAGTTATGGGACGTGACTATTTCAAAGGACAGTGAGGTAACTTTCGTTAGTATTTCATCAACGTCAGGGGTGGCCAACCCGTGGCACGCGTGCCACAGTGTGGCACGGTGGAGTTGTAACAATGGCACGTGAAGACTTAAAAATAATTTTTTTTTAAAAATTGAAATAACAATAATAAATAACAATTTTTTTAAAACAATTTAATTGAAATAAGGTTGCCTCAGACAAAAAAAAATTCTCAAAATTTATTTCAAATACACTTAATTGAATTAAAATTAAAAATATTATTATGTTAAAATATCCCTTCATTGTTGTGTGTACTGGCTTTCCAAAGAAACTGCATTCGCGTGATTTTGGAATTTGAGGGAGCGTATTTTAAAATATCTGGAAGAAAACGGTGAACTGCCCAGTGAATTCTTGCTACTTTAGAATGAAGATTGGCTATGAGATTTAGCTTTTCTTATCGCAATATTGTGGGACATTAAAATAATTTAAATTTTATATTGCAAGGAAAAGATTGTACTTTTCCTATCGTAGGTGGGATCATATATCTTTCGTGAACAAACTTTTGTTTTTTGTGTTTCGATTGTGGAGAAAAAATATTAACATATTTCACTTTAGTGTGGGAACTATCTACCAAAGTTGAAAATGCTTCAAACTATGCTAGATTTAAAAATTTAACATCCATTTTGCAGGAATCATTTAGGGCTATGTTTGAAGATTTTTGTAAGATGATGGGGAAAAATGCTGACCTTTCCCAAATCCTTTTTCAGTTTCTGTGCGAGATGTTTTTTACCTACTAGATTTTCGAATTTATTTAAAAACCTTTAAAAAAGGTTCAGAAAAAAAAGCCTGTGTACTTTGGTTCTTAATTATTATATTATTTTTAAATCTCCTCTACTTAGGCTTGCATAAAAAGATATACTAATTACGTAAAAATCCCATAATAAGCCTATAAGTAGCATTTTTTCACAATTTCATATATCAGATAGTGGCACTGTGTTCTCAAAAAGTTTGGCCACCTCTGATCTATGTTAATGTTACAGGACTTTTCACTGAACTTTATTGTCAGAGGTTGTATTATTACATGACACAATAAAATGGAATAAGTAATAAGAATGAGACTACAGCAGACATATTTTTTTAAATTATTTGCACCAATTGATTTGACAGGGTTTTTCCTCCCTTTCCTTTGGTACCAAAGTGCCACTTTCGGACACTCTTGTGCATTTTTTAAAAACTTTGACTTAGTAATATGCAAGTATTTATAATTATTATTTCCAGTTTTATTTTTTCTATCTTAAAATAGAAAAAAAAGGCTGGTTACAGCTTATTTTTTGTGAAAATGCTCCATGGATACCAAATTTTAAAATATTTATTTTATAAATTTTAAATCTTTTTATGTGTTAAATTTACTTCTTTTTCTTTTTATCTATATAAAATTATATTTTTTGTATGTGTTACTGAAGGGAATTAAAAGTCACTAAAAAATTGCTTTTAAATGTGTATTTAAAAATTTAGAATTCAGAAAATATCTTTCATTTTATACTTTTTATGGCATTAGTGTAATATTTATCATTTTAATTACTCCATAATATTTAATATTTTTAACATAGAATGTTATTTTTCAGTATTCACATTTCATTTTTTAAATATTACAAAGAAAATTTATTATTTTTTGGCAGCATATTTATGTTTTTATTAATTAACTACTAAAGCATCACCGAATCAATACCCTTCGAGCTTTTGCAACAAAATAATTTTGGCTAGCTAAAAATATTTACTATGCTTAAAAGCGATATTTAGCTATTTTTTAAGAAATTTAATTTAATTTCAGTGAAGAAGCTTCCTTTATCTTTTAAAATGAAATCGATTCCCCGTCGAAGCATGTTTTTCGAAACAATTTAACATGTAGCTAATTCCAGTTGTTTCAGTTTCATTTTTATACTTGATTAATTATTTAACTTAAGTAATTAAGAATGTGTATCGCACGTTTCATTAGAATTCAGTTTTCACATTTTAAGAATTTTTAATTCCTGTGGAACGTATTTAGAAAAATGTATTAAATTGTGGTTTAAAAGAATTAACAACAAATATACAATCAACGGGAGCCATTAACAAGCGGAATATCGTTATTTCTCTTCGCTTAAAGTCATTAAATGCCATTAATTATCTAAATGTCACTTTTCTTTTTCAGTGAATTACTTGTCTCCCCGTGCTCTGTCACAAAAGAGTTTGATTTATAAAATTAACTTAATTTTATCCATTACTACGGGGAGAATTTATGCATAGGTGATTCTTTTTTAAAGTAAATTATGGTGATGTAAGTCTTTACTTAATGAAATTATTATTAATCATTATTCATCTAGAGGCATAGTGGGAAATGAAGTAATAAGTATAATGTAGACGCGGATGTAAGTGTGTGAAGCTTAAAATTTCGATCCAATGTACTTCATCATTATTATTTGAAGCTATAATTTATTTCTTGAATATTGACAATATTTATAGTACAGGGGCAAATATTCAGGAAAAATATCATTTATTTAGATTTAGTATTGCTTAAGCTATTAATTTTTTAATGTAGTACTTTAACACTAGAACGTCCATCGGTGTACTTTGGACACCGGAGTCTGTTTAGTTTGTTCTCAACTCCACATTTTCCCAGGATTTTGAAAATTTTTAGTGTCTTTTAATTATTTTTCATCGTGATTATATAGAAAAAGTTTTGTGGTTCTAGGTTAATTAATACAAATTTTTCAACTAACTATACTTAGAACGTCCACTGGTGTCGTTTCGACACCAAGGAAATTTATCTATATATATAAAGGAGAAAAGCGACTCACTCACTGACTGACTGACTGACTGACTGACTGACTAATCACGAAATCTCTGGAACTATTCAACCTACAGACTTGAAATTTGGTAGACATGTTCCTCTGATAGAGTAGACATCAGCTAAGAAAGGATTTTCCGAAATTCGAAACGCAAGGGGCGTTACGGGGGGTTAAGGGCTTTAATAATAATTGTTTCCATGTTTAAACTACTTGATGTACAATCTTGAAATTGGGTAAACGGATTCCTTTCAGAGAGTAGAGATCCGCTACAAAATGAGTTTGCTGAAAATCGACCCCCAAGTGGCGTTGCAGGGGCTTAGGGGGCGTTATAGATAATTATTTCCATTTTTAAACTATTTGACGCACTGTCTTTAAATTTGATATATAGATTCCTTTCGTAGAATAATGATCAGTTACAAAACGGGTTTTGTGAAAACAGACTTCTAAGTGGCGTTGCGGGGGATTAAGGGGCGTAATAGATAAATATATCCGTTTTTAAAACTACTTCACCTACCTGCTTGAAAATTGGTAGGTAAGTTTCTTTCCTGGAGTAAATATCCGCTACAAAATGGGTTTCTGGGAAAATTGACCCCCAAGGGGTGTTGCGGGGGCGGGGGGTTTTAAGGGGCGTTTACAATTTTTCTATTTTTCAAGTTATTAGACGTACAATCTTGAAATTAGGTAAGCGGATTCCTTTCAGAGAGTAGAGATCCGCTACAAAATGAGTTTGCTGAAAATCGACCCCCAAGTGGCGTTGCAGGGGCTTAGGGGGCGTTATAGATAATTATATCCATTTTTGAAACTATTTGAAGCACTGTCTTTAAATTTGATATATAGATTCCTTTTGTAGAATAATGATCAGTTACAAAACGGGTTTTGTGAAAACAGACTTCTAAGTGGCATTGCGGGGGATTAAGGGGTGTAATAGATAAATATATCCGTTTTTAAACTACTTCACCTACCTGCTTGAAAATTGGTAGGTAAGTTTCTTTCCTGGAGTAAATATCCGCGACAAAATGGGTTTTGGGAAAATTGACCCCCAAGGGGTGTTGCGGGGGCGGGGGTTTAAGGGGCGTTATAAGTTCCTATTTTTAAGTTATTAGACGTACAGTCTTGAAACTTAGTAAGCAGATTCCTCTCATAGGGTAGAGATACGCTAAAAATGGGTTTCGTGAAAATTGCCCCCAAGTGGCGTTGAGGGGACTTAAGGGGCGTTATAGATAATTATTTCCATTTTTAAACTATTAGACGCACTGTCTTTATATTTGATAAAAAGATTTCTTTCATAGAGTAGAGATCAGCTATAAGAAGGTTTTGTGAAAACAGACCTCTAAGTGGCGTTGCAGGGAAATAAGTGGCGTAAGAGATAAATATTTTCGTTTTTAAACTATTTGACCTACCTGCTTGAAAATTGGTAGGAATGTTTCTTTCATGAGTAAATATCCGCTACAAAACGGGTTTGGAGAAAATTGACCCCCAAGGGGTGTTGCGGGGGGTTAAGGGCAGATATAAATAATTATTTCTTTTTTTAAACTATTAGACTCACAGTCTTGAAATTTGGTTAGCAGATTCCTCTCATAGGATAGAAATACACTGCAAAATGTGTTTTGTGAAAATCGACCCCTAGGTGGTGTTGCGGGGGTTCAAGGGGTGATATTGATAATTTTTTTGCATTTTTAATTAATTGGACGCACAGTCTTCAAATTTTGCTAAGCAGATTCCTTTCATAAGGTGCAATTCCCCTACAAAATGGGTTTTGTGAAAACAGACCCAGAAGTGGCGTTGCGGTGTGCGGCTCAAGTGGCGTTATAGACAATTATCCCCATTTTTAAACTATTAGACGCACAGTCTTGAAATTTGATAAGCAGATTCCTTTCGTAAAGTAGAAAACCGCTACAAAATGGGTTTCGCGAATATCAACTACCAAGTTTAATTTCGGGAGATTAAGAGGCGTAATCGATAAATATTTCCATTTTAAACTATTTGATCATCCTGCTTGAAAATTGGTAGGCATGTTCCTTTCATGAAATAGAGTTCCTCTAACAAAGAGTAAAATGAAAATTGACCCCAAGGAGTGTTGCGAGGAGTCAAGAGGAGTTACAGAAAAAAATTCCTGTTTTTAATTGAATATACTTGAAATTTGTTAAGCATGTTTCTTTTGTTGCATAGGGATCCACTAAGAATGTATTTTAAGCAAATCAAGTTCTGGGGGGTTGCAGGGGGTTACTGGGACGTATTGACAAAAAAATTACTTTTTTCGAGCTACAAGGACTATAATAATGAAATTTGGTTTGCATTTTTCTTTTGTTGAGTTGAAATCCGCTAAGAGCGGTTATTTTGGAAAACGGCTCTCAACGGGATTACGGGGATATTGATAGTAAAACTTTTTTTTTTCCTGTTAGATTTAGACTTGAAATTTGGCTTGCATGTTCAATTTACGGAGTAGAGATCCACCGAAAATTGGTTTTGCGGGAATCCACTTGGTTTTTGGGTTACGAAAGAGCAAACATCATTCTATGCATCAATTTTAGAGATTTTTAGAAAATACAAATTAGATGAGTTCTGCCCTTTTTTTTATCAACAGGCGACATTACAGGTATAAGTATATTTTTCAATACAATCGAATTCTTAATGCTAGGACTTAGATATCAATAATTTATACATATATATAAGCAGTAAACTTTATAAAACATTATGAAATACCCAGCGAAGCGGGCGGGTAACAGCTAGTATATATATATAATGTTTCAAGTCGATATCAAGCTTTTGTAAGAACAGTTTTATTCAGCGAGCAACCGACACGTCTGTCGCTGAGAGATAACGGATTTCAAGTGAGATTTTAATTGGGCTGAATACTTATATGTCCGGAACTATTAAATATATCTTTTTAGTTTATGATTTCGATTTGAAAAATGAAGATTGGCATTTGAAGGCTATAAAAAATAATGAGCTAGGATTAAAAGTGTTTTGCTTGGAACATCTGCTCTGAGAAATAATTGAGTGTTTAATTCAAGACTTTAAGATGTTAAGGGAAATAAAAGGTAAAGTATGGGTTTTTGTTGTGGAACTAATTTAATAATTATCTACATCTATATAGCTATATATATATATATAATTTAAAGTTAATAGTGAATATCAAAATTGAACTATTTTCTTTCATTCATTTAAAATCTTTACATATCCCTCAGTGGAACAGAATTTTAAAAGCCATTCTAACACAGTTGAGATATATTTGGTAGTCTTTTAAACAAATCACTAACTTTCGTCTGTAAATGCAACCAATTTTTCAAATGCCGAGCAAACGAATTGAGCTTTGCAACTCTGCAGGGATTATATTCAAACAACAAAGTTTTTGTAAGAGGCTTAGTGACAACGAAGGGGAGGAAATAGAATCGGCTTAAAATTTCTTGTTTTAACGGTGCGTCTGTGGGGACCTACGGTTTTCGCAAAAGGATTAAATACACTTCAATTTAGAATCTCTCGTTGCAATTTTAATTATTTTGAGCTCTATTAGATCTTAGAGGTATACAATATATTGTTACAAATTTGCTTTGAAAAGTATGGATTTGTATCATTTGTTTAAAAATGAATTGTCACGACAGATTTGTCATTAAATGCTTAAAAGTTTCAAATTAAATTCAAATAACTTATGTGGAACTGTATGGAATATCGAATAAGTCAGAAATATATGAGTAAGGTACAGTCAATGCCCTGTCTGTGTAACTGTCATATTAATTATTTTATGTTTTTATTTAGTTTGTTTTAAAATGTAAACGAGTTTTGGGTGCTTATACAAGCGGTATTTTAGTGTAAAAGAACTAGAGTTTAATTTTAAATGTGGTCAAGTTTTGTACTTGTGTTAAATCTACTAGTATTTTTTTTTCGTAATCCTCTCCAATGTTCTGGATTTAAGAATCAGAAGAATTAGCTGATCGTTTCATTTATCCATTGAACTTGTTTATAAAACTTTTATTTTGAAAGGTTTGATAAAAATAAACGTCTTTAATTATGGGGAAAAGAAAAAAAACCCAAACATAAATGTAAACAAGTAATATAAAAAAAAAGTTTTTAAGTCAATTCCTAATTAGGTCAACAACGAAAAATTTTATTTTAGTTACTTTTTATTTTTATTAAATAGTTACAATTATATATAATAGAAATATGTGTATACATATGACAGAATCAGAATATTAAGTGACAAAACAAAACGCGATTTTTCTTGCAGTTTTTCTTTTTTCTTTCTATATATGGTGTTGGACTATTTTTTGTTTGTTTGTTACAATTTATATATATTCATTCATTAAGTTTAATTATTCTAATAAAATAGTATAGTAAAAAAGAAATCATATCCTCAGAAATTAAGCCATTTCAGGAGGGATTCGAACCCACAACCTTTGGATTAGAAAACACACAACGAACAATTTTCCTTTCCATACATGAAGTTGGACTTTTATTTTTTGTTACTACTTACGCATTTTTTAAATTTAATTAATGAATTAATATTTTAAAATCTGTATTAACATCAAGTGTCATTCATTACAAGTTTTAAAAAATGTATTTCGACTTGAATGGATGAACAAAAAGTATTTTATTAACGTTTGAAAAATTGAACTGGATATATATAAATATATATGTGAGGGAGAGTGAACTAATAGTAGGAATTGAAAAAAAGGATAATTAGCAACTGAAATTTAAAAAAGGTATAAATGCAAATGCAAATTTAGTATTTCTCTATTAGAATTGAGGACCGCGATGACTCGTGGCCGGCGTGTCATGAGTTCAAACCTTGTGCCACTGAAGACTTGCCGTGTAGAGTTGCTGATTGCCGTTAAATCTGTCGGGGTTCCAACGTCCTCCCGTTGGTGTAGCGTGGAAGTTTGGAGAGGGAGGTTTCAGCTCAGGTGTCGTCCTTGGGACTTTACCATGGTTCAAAATTACGAGGTACGTCACCAAATGCCCACGTGTAGAGCTAATATTCACTAATTCCTCTGTTAGAATTAGCTGTAACACAAAAGTAAATGTTGCGATATATCTCCTACTTACAGCTAAATTTAGGTAACCATTTAACTCAGCGTTTCTCAAACTGTGGGGTGTGCCGTCCTAGAGGGGCGGGAAAACTCTACGAGGGGGGCGCAAGCATATTGAAAAGTTGAAATCAAAACATTATTAAAAAATTATTGATTTATTGAAATAAACAAACAAAATACATTCTGGCATAATAAAAAATAAAACAAATATTTGCACTGATATAATACACTTTTTAAAGTATCAGTACTGCACAATGTATTTTATAGTTAATTTAACAATACTAAATTAAGAACAAAATTACTAATTATCAATGACCCCATGGGCTTGTCCTACATAAAATAATATACAAGAATTAGCACATATTGATATTTTGTACGGTTTATAAATATTCCCTAAACAGCTGAATTAAAGTTACGCGATTCGCTCCCCAGCGCCACCATTTTCCACTTAGGCGTGCGTTTGTGATGTATTGGGGGGGGGGGGAGAAAAGAAATAAATAAGCAAATCCTCTCAAATAAGTAAATCCTCCCAAACACACTGTAAAGGTCCTTTTATTGCATTCCAAAGTTTTCGGAATAATTTTATGAATAGCAGTGCAATAAAGTATCGTATATCGGAAAGACGTATATATACGTCCAAAAATTAACGCTTTGGCTAAGCGAGACGTTTATATACGCCGATGGCACTTAAGAGGCGAAAGTCGTATTGTAGCTTTAGTGTCAGTGTATTATTCAATTAAATACATTGATATTGTATGGAGAGGGGGGAGGGGCGATGAAAATTATGATTGAATATTGGGTCGCAAATATTGAAACTTTGAGAAGCACTGATTTAACTGTTTTTGTGAGAAGAATCTAATATATTAAAACTAAAAGCTGCAGTTCACTTCATTTTCTTTACATTTGCTGGCGTTTAAATTTGGGAGATGGAAGCAAATTTTCTAAAACATTAATAAACTTAAAATTAGTCAATTTGGCATAAAAATTAAGAAGTTAAAAATTTCCGCTCTTTTAATCACTAAATTATTTTAATTTCATAAAACTACATATCGATAAACCATTTTACACTTATCTTCATTTTTAGCAAAATCTTATTGAGAATTTGGAATGAAACTTAGAATCAATGGCGGCGTAGATTCGAATATAAATACAGTTGTTCTTTAGCACAACAAAAACATTTATATGTTACATATAACAATAACTACTCATTGACGTTTGATGAAACCGTAATAGAAATAAATCACTAAATCACGTGGAAAACGTGAAACCGTCTTTCACTCCTGACGAATCATCGCAGTTTCCTTTCAGTTTCGCATTAGGATATAGATCGCAGCGAGCGTAATGATATCTGTTGGACAAGAAAAAAGAGAAAATATATATCAAATAGGGGATAGTCTGTGCGTGTCCGGAAATGTCTGATATGAGAGCAGCAAGAAATGATTTCCCAAAAGTTTTCTACTAAAGATACTATGATGACCAGGATTTGTTTAGCATTGCTCATATTGTTTATATGTAGTTTCGTCGAAAAGATGAGAAGCTGTGATGGAACAGTAATTATTTTTACTAAGGTAAACATTTTGATTAAAATTTGAAAGTAATTAAATTTACTTTCTACTATTAATTAAATATACAATAAATTAAAAAATTTTAGACTACAACGTTTTATTAGAGCATTTTCTGCAACAGATTCTTTTCAGGTGTTAATTTTGTATATTTTTCATAATTTTTACTGCTTAAGTTTGTTTTTACAATACCTGAAGAATAATCTCAGTTTTTTGTAATAAATAACAAAAGTACCTTTTGGTGTTAAATAATAACAGTTGGTTCCGTTTTCAGATTCAAAAGGTTATTCTTCCGTACTCTAGAAGCATATTTCTTATATTATTACATGCAATTATTAAATTTTTAATTAAAATTTGGTTTACATCTGTCTTTGTTTCTATGCAAGCAATGCTTATGAGAAATCTCAATAATTGTAGAATTCGGAAATAAATGAAAAATACTAGTTTAAACGATGATTAGTCCTTAGACTCTAATAAAGCTTTCATTATTTCTCATTATTCTAAAATAAATTTAACAAAACTTGATAAAACTTTTCCTGTTTAATCAATGATATAATCTATTTATTGTCAAGTGATAGGGAGATAACTAAAATTTTACTTAATTCTTTTTAAACTCTTCGATAAAATGTTTTTTTTTTTCAATTCCTTCATCTTATTCTAAACTGAATCACCTTAGGATTTCAATTATTTGTCAAAACAATTTTAAAAATTTTGTTTTTAAATTGAAGAGAATATATTGTATACGATTATTATTTTTTTAAAAATAAAATTCATTTTTAGAATCAATGAAAAATACTTAACCCAAAACAAATATTTTCCTTGCATTTATTGATTATGAAAGAAAAAATTACTTATATTTAAGATTTGAATTTGATTATTTTAGACTACTATTAACCCCTTAACTGCCACCTGTGCTTTAAGTGCCCCGGACGTATATATACGTCTTTCCGAAACAAGATACTTTTCATGGCATTCCTAGCATTACAACTAATCCAAAAGCTATGGAATGCAAAGAAATGACCTGAACAGTGTTTATAAAGGATTTACATATTCCTGAAAAAGATTTGCTTATTTCCCTCTCCCCAATACGCTCCTAAATGAAAATCGGTGGCCCTGGGGTGCGAATCGCGTGACTTTTAACCGGCAGTTAAAGGGTTAAGAATATTTTTTAATACATGGATTTATTACAACTCGGTAAAATTGATGATTTTCCAAGTCATTAACTAGAAAAAATCATGGTCTAATAAAAGTACTGTACAACACTTGTGGTATGCACACATGATTGCGTGTACTAATCATCAACTCAGGAAACTTTAAAATAGATATTAAGGTCTAAAAATAAGCTGACAGGATATTTTGTCTCTTCTTTCATTTATATAGCTTCTACAACGTGAATTCATTCCGAAAAGGATGTAGTATTTTAACCACTCTGACAATCATGTCCACTATCTCAGGTCTTGAATGGTTCTGAGAGGGAGTCCATATGTAAATGTAGAATGACGTAATCCAACCAACCAACAAACTAGAAGCAAGAGATTCGGCTAATGAGAAATATCAACATAAAAAGCTATATTTAATACAAATCACACAAAATAAAAGATGCAGCTCAGAAAGAATATTTCTTGAATAAATACAAAAATTTCATTTACGGAAATTGTACTTCATATGAATACTCCAAGAATTTTCAAACAAACCCCACTTGAATATTATCTAACTGCAACCAAATTTATACTATATATCATCGTCCATACATGGGAATAATCGGACTTACACTTCAGATAAAAGAGATTCCAATTCAAGAGACTAGAAGATGGGTGACACACAGCAATTACCTCAATAACAAGCATTCTTTCGCAGCACTTGTGTCTGAAGTTATGTTTCGAGAAATGCTTCATTTACATATTTAGAACACTTTTCGCCTCTTCTGAATATTTATGAGGTGTTGTAGGCTTATAAGTCTTTGTCACGAAGGGATTCAATTCACTATCTCATCTCCAGAAGAACATACAACTCAACATGCTTTGTCTCTAAAGTATAAACTGCTTACACAATCCTGCTTACAAACTGTGTGCAATGCGCTGAATTGTACTAAGAAGATTTTGATTTGATTATAGAAAGTTTAAGCGAGAATGGTTCTTCTGTAATATGTGTAAATAATATACATAATAAAAGCGTGCATGCACCAACTGTATTGCAAATGCAAGTTATTTTCTGTTTAAAAATAATCATCTGTATGTGTAAACGAAAAAGAATCCAGTTTCATTTCATAATATTCCTTTGCTGGTTTTTCAACATTATTTGATGATAACAAAAGTTTTTAAAGATATAATGTTTAATTTTATCTTTACTAAAACAGAGAGAGTTTTTTTAATCAAAAATTAAAGGGAGAGTATTGTCAGAATTGAAACGAATCACAAGTAAAAATTGTATCCTAACTCTCTGGGATGTTCTACTATTAATTATGATTAACAGAAATTAAAAGTCAAACTATTTCTGATTTTCTAATCATAGATACATTAAATTTTGCCGTATACACGCATACGTCAATTAACATGTAGAATACATTTTTATGGTTTTGTATAACAAAAGGAAGGATTCACAAATCTTTAAAAAAATTATTTCAATAAAAAGACTTATTAAAACTCTTTTTCTATTGACTTTCGTTTATTAACAACACATTCACACTAGTTCCTTATATAATGAGTTCTAAATTAAAATATTTGACTAACAAAATATAAGGAATTCACCAAGGGAAAATCGAACAACTTTCTTTTCTCTGATTAAATAAAATAACTATGTACGCTCGCGCACATCATATATTAGGTAAACCTCACGTCATTATAAATAAATAAGAATTTAAAAACATAAGCATCAAATATATATATATATATAAAGTAAAATAGAATTAAAAAGACACCCCATTTTTGGACACTTTACTTATTTATAAAAGCATAAACATATAATAATTAAATTATTATAAATGTTAACAAAATAAAAAAATACTATTTTAACTTTTTAATAAGAAAAATTGATCTTAATTATATTGAATTTTAAAATTCACAATCAGAAAAATATACACTTCATATAAATAAATTTGTTAAATAATGATTAAAAAATACCAAAAATGTTTTTATACCTGATATTTATTTAATTTAAACGATGAGAATATTTTAAACAATATGTTAAAAGATCATTATATATTTTCATCATTTTAAAATATTCATATTAAGTACCTTAAATATTAAAAATGAATTAAATCTTTGTTCATTAAATTCCCTTTTTATTTCAAAATTCTGCCAAATTTCTTAAGATTTTTATTTCACATAAAACTAATTAATGCTAATTCGCTTATATTAAATTATTTTTATTCTATACATTTTGGAGATAATGAGGCTAAAAATTAGTTAAATATAATAAATATCCTAAGAATAGAAGAAAAAAATTAAATTCATTACTAAACGATAATTTCTTTCGTGAAACTTATCTTCCACAAGAATTTATGAGGAAACTTTCACTAAGTATATATTAACTCCGTCCAATATAATTACTTCAAGATATGTAAAGTATGCAGAATTTATTGTTATCGGATTATTTTTTTTCCTGCATCAAATTAACCACTGATTAAGTTGGTCTTTTAACTGGAACAAAGTTGGATTGGATTGAATGCGTGAAAAATAATCTTTTTAATTCTCTAGTAATAAATTATTTTGGGAAAAATTAATTAAATATGAGTTTATATGAAACGTTTCATAGCAAAATTAAATGTTAAAAAAATAAAAGATAGTTAATCAATGAATAATTTATTCTATTTTTAGAATTCTTTATTGTAAAAAAATGTTAATAAATTAACTTCCACAGTGCTGTTTATGTATACATATATTCAGGAAACATTAGTTTATTAAAAAATTTTAATAAAATACCATCACATGATTTTTTTAAATAATATGTATTTCTTATGCATCAATTTTGAAAAAAAGGATAAATTTGATTATGTCTTAATATATGAACAAAAACGATCTTAATTATATATTTATTAAGATGAAAAAAATATTTTGTGAAGAAAATATATTCTGTGTTACACATACTATCTCTCTGTACTCTAAATTAATATTTAATATGGTTATAAATATATTTTTCTTTCGCATAATTGTTCAATAAGTACTTTGATTTTTTCAATGTATTTCAGATTCATTTTTTAAAAAGAAAATACACATAGAAATGTAAACTTTCGGATTAATTATTAAATACTTATTATTTCCATTTCTCTGTAGAATAAAATGCATGGTTTTCAAATTTTTGAACTAAGCAACTATCTTACTTTTATTTGTATGATAATTCTGCAAATATATTCCAATATATTCCCCTTTGTGTAAATGACTTTTTCTGTAATGACTTTTTTATAAAATAATGTGAAATTTGAACACTTATGTTTAAAATGAAAATTTTAAAATATTTGAATAAAAAAAATTAAATTAAATTTATGCATGTTCGAGAAATCAATTGTTAACATGATTACTTATAGTGAAAACAATAAAAATTAATTAAGATCCTTTTTATACATATATCCAGAAGTCAGATTATTATGATTTGCCATTTAATACAATATTGGACCGTATTTTGCTTTTAATATTATATGAAATCTTTTTGACATGGACTGTATGAGATACTTGTAGACGATATGAGGAATCTGAGACCATAACCGAGAAATTGCACTTTCCATTAACTTCAGATTGGATGGTAATAGACCCAGCTGCTTGAAGCATTGTTCAATATCATCCCACAGATTCTAAATTGGACTGAGATCTGTTGATTGTTCAGGCAAAGTTAAAGAATGGATAAGAGAGATTCTGTAATGCTCTTCGAAATATCTGGGGGCAAATCTAGCTGTATGACAGCTAGCATTATCTTTCAAAAAATATCCATCCCCGAGTGGGAAAATCATTAATATAACAGGAACACTTGATATGCGATAACGCTTAAATACCCTTGGACATTCAGACGTTCTTCCACAGGAATCGAAGAATCCATGCAATTCCAAGAAAGCATATCTCAAACCATAATTCCCCAAGGTTGCACCATACAAACGCGTTGTTTGTATGGTGCAATTGAAAACGCGATTAATTAGACCACCCTTTTCTAGTCATCTGCTGTCCAATTCCTTGTGTTCTTTTGCGAACTGGAGAAATCTGATCTCGAGGGCCAACAGCAGAGACTTTAGAACAGGTCGTCAGTTACCATTACCTACACGGTGAACATTTTGCTCAGATATATTCACAGTTGCTCTGTAATTTAGATTTCCCGCAATTTGAAGTACAATTCCTTTTCTGTTGGACTGGAAAACGCGTTCACAGTTCTCCTTTCCGAATGAGCATTCAGTAGCCTATTTTATTTATTTATCCAATGCCCGAGCTTGGCTCCTTGACCATTTGACGCTGAACCTCCCAATACCGACTGACGATGTCGTCAGCCGGATATTCAACGAGTCCAGTGCATTGGAGCAGGGGGTTGCCATCCATTCTGGTATGGCCACAGAGTGGGTTGGCCTCGTCAGCAGCTAAACCAAGCCAGTAAAGGTATACTCCCAAAAAGTCATGTTTGGTGGTTAGGCGAATGCGGGCAACAGCCTCGGCTTTCTCCAGGTACCTAGGGATTGGACTCATAGTAGCCAGAGATTCCCATGGCTCTTTCCAAGGCTTGGTTTATTCAGTAGCCAGTGATGACCACAAGCCTGATGCTGATAATCAGTTTTCTGCTTGATAAACCTCAGTCTCTAAATATTAATAACTACAGATATTGGTCCTTACAAGTCGAGCACCTACAACCATCCCGGGTTTAAACTCAATAATTCAATTGAATCGCGTCCCCACTCCCATTACTTTGGAAAAAACAGAGTATAATTGATGCTTCACTGCTTCTGTATTCCATTCTGCCCTCTAAGGGCAACAACGGGGAATTACGGTTAATTTATGTATAAGTGTCTAGGGATCATAATGATGTGGCTACTCAATGTATTTTCAAAAGAAAAGTATTTATTTGCATTTCAAAATTTGTAAAATGAAACAAGAAAAGAATTATCAAAGTATTTTCAATTTTTCTTTAAGTCAAATTGGTTTTGATATTTTAAGTAAACACTTTAATTGGGGAAATTATCGGTTTATTTTAATAATTGAATACAAATGAAAAAATAATTGAGAAATTGTTTCATTTAGATAAATAAAATATATATTACATATCTGCTACTAAACTAAGTTAATAATACAATCAAATAAATAACAGAAATATTCAAGTAGTTATTCAAATGCCTTTATCAAAACTCCATTCAATGGATTAGAGCCGCTTTGTTTCAATACATATTTCAGAAATATATTTTTAATTATTTTTTTCTCAATTGATTTGTTCATTATTTTCAAACATAATATGTCTTTTGAAATATTAACGTATGCCTTATTCTTTTTGTTACGACTATGAACAATGTAATTTGAAAAGAAAAAAAAACTGAAAACCTGTAAAAGGAGTTAAAAATAAAATATATAAGGTTTTGAATTAGAATTTTCTCATTTTATCTTCCAATGTGTATTGATATTTCTGTATTTATTCTATAGAATTACATTATAACGTTTTATTCTTTCAACAATTTTACAAACAATGTAACGTTTTAACAAGCAACAAATTTAGATTTTTATGCAATAAATCTCTTGGTTTATTTACGAAGAATTTAATATGAATAGAGTTGTTATACAGAATATATTCTATTATTTCATTATTTATCTTTTCAAAGCAATTGAATTCTATACAATATCAAATTGAATATAATGTTAAATTTTTAAAAGAAATACAAACTACTATGCGAAGAAAAAAATGTCTTCTTTAGATTCCGTTGTTTGTTAAGTTAGATATTAAAATTTCAAAAAAAAAAATTCTTTTAATTTTAAGATATTGTTTGAGTTTTTTTTTTCGAAAAAATTAAAATATTTGTATATGTTTGCCGTAATAGTTAATTCCATGCATAAATTTATAGAAACATAAGAACACGTAAGGCAAAATAATGAAATTAAATATATAATGTAAACTTTTTATAAAAACTTGAATTTATTTAAAATCAAATGTTTTGTTCAAAAGTGTATCGTTTGCTACAAAAAATAATGCACGTGAAATTGCATTAGTTTAAAATGATAAAAATATCAAAACAAATAAGAATTTTTTTCTTTCTGAAAAATGTCAAGTAGTCTTCTGTTAAATTTATTTATTTTTGAAAAAAAAATGGCATCTGCATATATAAGGGGACATTTATAATGGAGAAGTGAATTTAGGAAAGAATTATTGTTTGTCCGCCATTAAAAATACATGAGTAGATTATTATTCATGTGCATTTTTACTAAATCCCAAATATTGAATGTATAGGATTAACAATAATGATATATAATATAAGTTATTTCAAGTAGTTAAATCCTCTTCATTTTTTTATTTCCTTTAACAGGATTTCAAATAAAATTTTTTAAAAGAAGCGCTTATAAAGGAATACTAATTGAACAAATTTAAATATATATTGTATGAAACGCTTATTAAATGGGAAAAACAATTAAAATTCTCTAGTATTAATTGATTTTAGATAATGTTTAATTGTTTTATAATCAATTATATGTTAAAATATTATTTTTATATGATTGATGCTTCAAATACTAGCTCTCTGTTTCATTGCATATCAATGCAAATTTAACAGAATTTGTATAGTAAGGTGTAAATTTATTTGCTAGAGCAGTGATTCTCAATCAATCTGCCGCCAAATTTTTGCAATGTGCCTCAAAATGTTTTATAAATTATTAATGATACTCTGAGAAAAAAAATGAATCCGAAACTAAGGATTTCCGTGGTATATTTAACTTATTTTTTTGTGGAAAAATGGATTTAAAAAATTTAATTGAGTTCGTAATTCACTTGTGACACGAATACATCTGTCTGTGAATTAACTTTGAATGAAGAGAAAAAGCTAATTTAGCTCTTTAATAGTCGAGATATAATTTCAAAACATTTGGAAGATTCCATTAATTCATTTTGGATTAAAATTAGAGGCAACTATCCCATAATACCC
>BMAO01015481.1:0-19196 GCA_019973975.1 Trichonephila clavata | reverse complement strand
TCACTCCTTTCAGATAATCTGAAAAACATTCTCTCCGAATATTTACATTTAACTAAAATTATACACAACGACAGATGAAAAAAGCATATTTGAGGAATAAAGTACGAATAATTTTAACATATACACCTTGCATTAAAAAGTAAAAGCATGAAATAAAATCAGTTTAGTTTCCTTGATAAATAATGCAATTTATAAATGACCTCGAAAAAATTCAAGAGAAAAGTGTATATAGTTTTATTTGTTTTCAAATATCATAAATAAATCACATATGCTCAAAAATTCGTGTCCATAGAATCCATACTCGGATACTGAGAAGAACAACACTGATTTCATGTGGGAGAAAAAAAACTTAGAGCGAAACTACGTTAACCAAATTGACAAGAATTCGTTTTCTCGAAAACTAATAAGAAAAAATTACTATATTTCCAGCAATTGAATTTAATCAATCATTTCCTACGTTTAATCAGTTATAAAAATTAATATTCATATGTAACCTTCCACTGACTCTTAAATAAATAGTGGTGAATTGGGGGAACAAACTTAATCAACCATCAACCCAAATTCAGGGAATAAATCAGATAAATCTAGTTAATTAAGGCATGTTCTGATGTAATAATATTAATAAAATCACAAAGCCATGACTAAGTTCATTACAATCTAGTCTTCTAAAAAATATTCTAGTCATAGCATGAACTGAAGTGAAAAGTTAAAGAACTACACTTCTTGTTAGATTTTTCCAAATTACCGAAGTTTTTTTAATGACAATTGGTAAATATATTAAGAAAAGATTTCTATCTTAATTATTCATTCAGATTCAGTACCTCTTATTTTATCAAAACTTAAGAATTACTAATAAATAAATACTTTGAATAACTCTGTGCTGTTTTATAGTTTACTCATATTTCTTAAGGCTTCGGTTTTTATTTAAACTTTCATAAACAATGGCATAAAGACAAAATCTGTATGATTGGACAAAATCTGTATTTCGATGGAAAGCATTTGGGAGATGGGAGGCTAGCCAATCCCAAGCGGTGGTAACAAGATGGTACCATGTGCCTTGAAACATTTATTTCAGATTATAGAAAGTGTTCCAAGCGTCCGGAACAATATTCAGAGAACCAGTTGATGGGCATTTGAGACATCCACAAATCAGGATTTCAAACACTTTTTTTAACTTCAAGACGCTCATTTCGTAAATGTGAGCTCTCGGCTTCTTCTGATACCTCTGTTTCAGGGTATTTAAAAGCTTAATAATGCAATGCCTTATGCAAGGACACCAATGGTTTTCATCCCAATTGCAGCAGGCCACAAGAAAGTCCTCTGAACATGGGTAAACGACGTGGACACAGGAGCTGTGGTCTATATTCTTTTCCCTCAGGTGTCGACATTCAGTCTTGGCACTAATTTCCGACATGTGTTCACGTATGCTAACAGAAACTAATGACCCGGTATTATTTCCCAATCGTCGTAGAAGTGAATCACTATAGTGTGGTGTTATGGTCTTGGTCTTCCTGATGCTGGGCAGACGCATACAGCTGGAGGCAAGAATCTTTCAGGGAGGCACCTTGACTACTCTGAGGTATGTCAATGAGTTCTTAGAGCTCTGTGTGAAAAATCATAGGAGTAGCTGTAATGTATTCCTTTTTTTATCGACTTAACGCTCGTCCCTATGGGTCAGGCTGACTGGAAATGTCTCAAGACTGAGAATATGCAAAGAAGGGAGTTGCCAGCCAAACTTAAATCCATGGAGCATGGATATCCTCAGAGCATTCATTGAGTATGGGATGCGTTCTGCAGAGTAATCTCAGTTTGTCAGTTTACTTCCAGAATACGCCAGAAGCTAAAACTGGATCGGTAAGCAATGGCATTTATTATCCAAGAAACACTAAGAGAATTAGGGTTTGCAGCCCGGTTTTTTTCGAATCCCCTGGATTTAATTTTGTCTTAATTATATTTTGAATTTTTTTTAAAGTATTGTGATCATCTGGTATTACATTTAATGTATCTTATTTACTTTTTTGCACTGTGTCGGTTAATGCTAGTTTTCTTATGTGTTGAACCTTGAAGGGTTCGAGGACGGGTGTGTATGTTAAAAGGTGAAATTTCCATATTTTCTCTTATTTTCATCTGTAACTTTCTCCCTATCGCGAGTGGGTCAGAAAACGGCATTTCTCCCACCCTCAGGATGTACGGTGTCAGCTAACTTGGACAGAGGCATTAGAATTTTTGGAGATATCTAGTAAGGTTTTCAGACCCGCGGGATCCCAGAATTCAGAAGCCCGGATTTCGGTGTTTTTTATAATCCGTAATCCCGGGATTAAAAATAACTAATTCCGGGATTTAATTTTTGTCTAAAATATATTTAAAAAACTTTTTCTCATAAAATTTTTTAAGAATTAAATTTTTCAAAAATTTATATTTTGTTTATGAAATATGTTCGTAGATTTTTTTTGCGCAATTATAAGTGATATATGTAAAAAAAATATATGCACAGTATGGAGAAAGTCGCAAAGATCAAAGTGCTCATGCAATGCTTACACAATAATATAAGCAACATTACAAGAATAGATTTTGTCACAGTTCCTTCTTGAATTAAATGCCGTTAATTAATAGCGGACCTGCTTGGAAGACTTAAGACACTTCAAATCCACTGCATTACTAACAGCTTATGCAACTGGATCTTCAATTTCAAATGAGGTAACACTTGAAATTTATTCACATTCTGATTCAATAACTGGATCAATTTATATACAAAAACCATTAAGTGTAGCAGACGAACTAAATAAAGTTATGCACCAATGCAATCTATTAGATTTGAGACACTGTCATCAAAAATTCAAAAAGAAATGTCTCTTTTTGAAAATGAGGAGACGTGGTGACTACCTGAAAAGAACATACTCCTTTTTAATGACGATAATACCTACTAATAAAGAATTCGAACGTGCATTCTCTACGGCAAGACAATTTGTAACAAAAACAAGAAGCCGTTCCAATGATGAAACGTTGGAGGAGCTGTGTTTTTATATGCTTATTTTACAGAAACACAAAAAATGAAGAAAATATTTTTTTAAAATGTCATTATGCATTATTTTTATTTGTTTTTTATGATAAATTAATTTTTTTATTTGCATCATTAAAATAATATTAAATCAATTTTTAATTATATTTTCATTTGTATTATGCAATTTCAACTATTATGATATGTAAGTATTTTTAATAAATATTCAAATACTAATCCCGGTATTTGGATAATGTAATCCCGAAATCCCGGGATTGAAAATATGATACGGGATTACAAGCCCTAGTGAGAATTCGTTGTGAGAGCCGCATTGCTGTCTGGGGTAGCTGTCAGGAGTCAGATCTTCTGCACGTCTGATCAACAAGACAAGGATTCGATAATGGCAGCCTCTAGACTTCTTACAGGTATACTATATTTATAAAGCTAATTAAGCTATAACTCAATCACTATGCATTCGCAGATTGTGGATTGTAAAATCTGATAGCGAAGTATTACAAAACGTAGGCGAAAGGATATAAGAAATCAAAATAATTGCATAGAATTTGAGCTTAGCTTTGTTAAAATCTTTTTAAAATAGTACATCGGTACATGTGTTTTAGTACTACATGCGATTAATTCAAATTAATATTACATGGGATTGATTCAAATTAATAGTAAATATGATTGACTCAAGCCAAGTAATTAAAGTAATAACAAGTAATTAAATTTTGGCTGCTCATGAATGAATTGATGAGTCATCTAAAAGGTTACAAGTGAATATCTGATGCCATTTTAAAAAATAAGAACTCAAATTCGAAGAATTAAATTGTATGCTTTGGGGATGGATGGATCCTAATTTCCGGTGAACATAAGACAACCGACACAGATGCTTTTTGAGAGAGGAGTGATAACTCTTACCTCAAGAACTATTGATTTTATTTGATTTGATTTTTGATTAACGCTGTAAAAAAGAATAACAAGAAAGCTGTTAGTGATATAGTAATTTTTTTTCTATCATTCTATAATGAAAGCATTCATTTTTGTTCTTTACCTCAATGCTTTCCTTACCTCTAAGGACTGGAATATTTTGGTGCTTGCTTCACACATCTGCTGAAATGTTTTCTCCCTGGATTAAATCAAAAATGTTTCTTAAGTTTTACACACTTGTGTACATGTTGTGATATACTTATAGATGGAATTTGATACATGAGTGGATATTACGGTGTGTTCCGCTAAATATATATTAGAAGTTTTACATATTCGTAAATTAGCCATTATGCCTTGATGGTTTGCTGGCTCTAAGACGGCCAAAAGGTTTGTAGACTGTGGTAACACCTGTATTGCCCTTCTAAGCAATACTTGCATTCGTTCATATAATATTACTCTAACAAATAACGTACATATGGTACACACAAAAATAATTTTTTTCAGTACAGCATCTTATTACTAAACCAAAACAAAGAAAAATAATAAGTATGAAACTGTTCCTTTTGAAAATCTCTTTAATCCTTAACAAATAATCTAAGGGGAAAAAAAGAAAAACATTATCGCGAAATACAAGACTTTGATGAGTTAAATTCTTTATTCGCAAAAAATTCTATTAGACGAGAATTTTTTTTTCTTTTGAGTATTTATGTATATATAAATCATTCAATTGTGTGTGTTTTGTACCACGTTACACTTCGAAAGAAAAACTGACATGAAATCGAAATTTCTTCAAAATATGTTTGTGTGTGTGTGTCGTTTATCAATTTAAATAAGAAATCGTGTTTATACGTTTTCATTTTTCTTAGCTCTCGTTCCAAATGGTAGTCTCGTAGAAGTTACTTATACATTTATATATATATATATACCCCTTCCCCCTTCTTCATTCCGAGACATTGAAGCTTTTCTTTTTTTTATTTTTAGTGAACAATCTCGTGTTGGTAAAACGATCGCGAAATGATGTACACGATCCCGCAGATATTAGAATGCATATCTTTCTCTCTGAAGTTTGAATATCATCGGTGGTCTAAGTAGGGTTTATACAAAAACCAAATGTTTAAGAAATCGGTTTTCAAATTCAGTATTTCCAAAAAAAATTGGACTTAGCTGGTTTTCAAGTTTTTGTCGAAAAAAATAGAATATGGGAAATTATTTTATTTAATTTAGATAAAATAACAGAAAAGAAAATCAATATCAAAGTTAAAATTCAAAAAAAAAAAAACCTAAGGATTGCGTACATATTACTTACGTAAAATAACACAAAAACTCAAAAAAAATTTCAAATAATATTTACATTATTTTCACAAGAACTTTAATTTCTCCTCATAAAATAGGATTTAGAAAGAAAAAAACATGAAATATCCATTGAACAGTGGCTAAGTTTTGTTCTTATTTTGGACACATATTGCCTGAAATTGAAAATACTCGTTCGCTAGCTACTGAGCTTGGTCTTACAGTTTTCAGGGCATCAAATAACAAATCTCATTTTTTGGGTTCGATTGTCTCAAATAATGAAAATTCAGCTTTCAGTCTTTGGATTTGTAAGTTTTTCTTCGGGGTCTCCAAGAAGCTTATGAATTGATTTTTCCATGCCGTCTTTTAAAAAAAAGAATTATTGTGATGAATAGTTTCTCTTCGCGATATGCGCTTCATCAAATTTGTTTTCCTCATAAGAATTTGGTCATATTCTATGTAAATATCTTTCCAGATAACTTAACAATTTCAGTTTTTGAAACTGAAGAAAGTATACTAGATTTCTTCGTTGAAATAGAAATGTTTTATGGATTTTGTAAATACAGTAGAAAAGATTTACTAATTTTACGTAATAATATGAATTCTTAAGACCGGAGTTCAAATGTGACCAGATTACTGTAAAAACAGGTTTTTTTTAAAAACAGAATATTTGAAAAACCGACAAACCTTAGTAGTAAGCTTTATTGATTTTTTTTAAGAACTCATTAAAGAGTCATTTGATAAAGGTCATTTATCTCTCGCTCACTTTTCTTTTATCAAGTAAGATTTTTTTATAAATCTGGCATCGAAAAAGATTTTTACACAAACATCATTCTCATATATCTCAAAATCAAACTCCTAGTAAAATAGGATCTTAAAAAACGAAAAATATTTATCCGAGAAATTTTTTATTTTTGAGTACTTTCAATTCAGTCAGGAAAACTAATCATGCTAAAAATATCTTTTCAAAGAACCACTTGCTCCGTATTTATCATAAAAAAAATATATTCTTATGCTAAAAGATATGATTGCTTCAAAAAATTTAATTTCAACTACCATCGGAATTTATTATAATTATTATTATTTTAATACTTAGATAAAATATTTGAAAATAGCAGGTTCTAATACCGTACTTATTGATAGAAAATAAATTACAAACATCTAATGCGCGCGCGTGTATTATGCTTCTATGTAAGTGCAAATTCTAAACATATAATTTACTGAACCATATTTTAAAATATAAATTTGAAAAAGTATAATAATTCAAAAGTTTAATTCTGAAATTTTTAATTTATCATATTTTTGTCTTGTTATATTTTAGAAAGTTTGAGTTGCGAATATTATAAAAAAATACATATGAGTATATTTATTCAAGAGTAAAGATAGCATGAATTTTTTTAAATAGTTGCATTAATACGCATAATTTTTACAAAGCTTTTACTACAGTTATTTTCATTCATGATATTCTTAAGATAATAGTGTGTACGCAGAAATGAAAACATAACCAGAATTCAACTAAACACGTAAATGAAAAATCCTTATTACAAGAACTATTCTTTTTGATTTTGCTCAACAAATCTTTATTAATTTTCCAAACTTTTCATTGAAAAAAAGCATATTTGCTTATTTTTTTTTCTTATTTGCAATGACATGGTAATATAGAAAGGAATAACACAAAGAGGAGAATAAGTAACGCAACAAAATGTAAGCCTTCAACAAAACTGACCGAAGTCTTTGCCGCAAGTATTCTCTAGCTCTCTCTTGCCAGTACTTATCCATCAGAGATTCAACATGCAGTGATAAGCAATGAAGAAAGTGAGCTTGGTTCATTAGCTCAACCAAATCTTAAAAAGAACATTTTAGTTGGTCGAAATTCCCGGTGCTATGAAGAAGTTTACCCAGGCATTCATGACTTTTCCAGACGGAACTGTACTTGCTTATCCGAGATGCATTTAAAAATAACAATGCTTGTAATTTTTAATCAAAATCTTTATGAACTAAAAATTATCTAAGCATATATTTTTACAAAATTTTTAATCCCTTAAGTAATCAATTTTTTTGGCCCAAAATGTTCCAAAAAAAGGGCATATTTTTATTGCATATAACTAAGCATAATACTTAACAGATAGTGTATGGAAGAATTTGAAGAATTTTAATTTAATTTTTAAAGTTTTAAAGTTTCCTCACTGTTTTTTTTATAATTGGGTAACACATAAACCCTTAAATGTTTGCTTTTTAAAAGTACATTCTGCGTTCCATGAAGAATGTTTCCTCCATCTTAAGAGAATTTCTCTCGTACTTACAAAAAAATCATGTTCGTTCCCTCTTTTTTCAAACGGTTGAGGATTGTGTGTGTGGGTATGTACACACAATTTGAAGCATGGTGTTATGCATAGCTTACATTGCAAAGACGATAGAAATAGCCTTTTGGATTATATTGGAATAAGCCTTTTTGGATTTTATTTCCATTTTCATTTGTTTTAAAGCAACAAACCGTATATTGCCTTCCCAATCTCTGTTCTTCATCGAATATTTTCAAGAATCTAAATTTCTTCTTTCAATGAAAAATTCCGGCTTTACTCCAAAGAAAATCCCGAACGAATAGTACTAAAGTTAAAACTAAGTTACACTATTCAGAGGCCTGTAATTCTTATCGGACTTTCATGAAACTTGGAATATATGTTATATGGACCATAAGGGAGAAAATTTTCTGCAATAAAAAATTAAGCAAAATTTGGACCACTAGGGGGCTTTTATCGATCATTCCTTACCAAAGCCGTAAAACATCTATATAAACTTGCGAGTGAGTGAGTGAATATTAACGTCGCACTGTTCAGCTATACACGAGGGTTTTTGGCGGCGGACCTCGTAATTTTGAACCATGGTCAAGTGACGCTTACGACACCTGAGCTGGCACCCCCTCTCCTAACTACCATACCAACGGGAGGACATTTGAGCTCTCGACAGATTTAACGTGCATCGCTCCCCTATACGGCGGGTTTCCAGTAGTACTGGGCTCGAACTGATGATACGCTGGCCATGATCCGATGCCTTGACCACTTGGCTACTACGGCCACTATATAAACTTGCAGTCATAGGCATATAATCATTTGGCGTGTGTTTCTCATCGTGAATCATGCCCTTACAAAAAAAGTTCCATCTTTACTGGTAAAACTTTTATCAGAACGGCAGCAACCACTTAGTTGCTCTGCGAGAATATAGTCGTTTAAGAGGATCTGCGAAAATGCCCCATATCAAGGATTTCTTTCAGGATAATGATCATGAAATTTGAAGAGACTGGAAATTTGGGTGTGCTGCCCGGAAGAGGACAGAAAACGATTGGGACTGCAAGTGTCGAAGAAGCAGCTACTGCTGTGGTTGAAAGAGCCTCCAGTTCCATCTCTTCTTCAACAAATGGTCGATCAGTGTCACGTGAGTTTGAGATTTTGTTTTAAAATGGTATCCGTACAAGATCCCCGTGATGCCAACATTCAAACATAAAGATCACAAAAAATACGCGTGATCATCCACAACTCGCGTGACACTCATCAACCACTTTCTGAAGATTTGCTGACTTCTTCGATATTTTCATTCCCAAACGGTTTCCTGTCCTCTTCCGAGCAGCACACTCACATCGCCAGTCTCTTCAAATTTTATGATCATTATCCTCAAAGAAATCCTTGATATGGGACGTTTTCGCTGTTCCACTTAAACGACGATATTCTCGCAGAATAACTAAGTGGTTGCTGCCATTCTGATATAAGTTTTACCAGTAAAGATCGAACTTTTTTTGTAAGGGCATGATTCACGATGAGAAACGCACGCCTGAATGATTCTTTGGCTATGACAGCAAGTTTATATAGATGTTTTACAGATTTGCGTAAGGAATAATCGATAAAACCCACCTGGTGGTCAAAATTTGTACTAATCTCTTTCTTTATTGCAGAACTCTTTTATGAATTTAAAAATGCACAAATTAAAGACAGAATTATGAAAATATCCATTTCATACGGCATACCGGCAAACCGGCTATGACCTGCTTTTGGTAGTCCGTACATTGTACGGATAAACATTGAGGGGCTGCGTCGTTTGAATTCTTTAAAAAGTTTATGTAAAAGCAGAATTGGATATACTTGTATTAATTTATTTTCTGTTTTGGGAAAACATGATCGATATAAATATTTGAATAGGCGTTGCTTCATACACATTTCTTTTATATATTTTCAAACAAAGATGTCCATCAATGTACACAAAATGTTCAACTATATTTCAAAAATGTACAAGTGTAGCGTCAGAATATAAAATTGTCTATTAAGCTCTAAAGGTCAAACTTAATAAATTGAATAGGGAAACAACATGTGTGTGTGTGCGAAAAAGGCTTATGACAATGAAACAATACCAAAGAATAACGATTTACATTAAAATTAATGAGCAATAGAACTTACTTTTAAATTTAGTCTAGTTCTTGTCTAGCCTGAGGAATTAGAAACAACGACATATTACTGTAGTTGTTTAAAATGCACATTACAAAAAAAACTAAGATTACGCAATATGAAAAACAAAATGCTTTAAAAAAACCCAGTGCATTATACAGACTAGAGTAAAAATGAAATTTGCAGACACAAAAAAGAAAAATATCAAATGGAAACTCTGAAGACACATCATTTTTCAAAAACAAACAATAAGAGTTAAATGTTTTGTAAAATAACGAGATGTAAAAAGTATTATGATACGTAATATCCAACGCCCCCTGTCTCTCTACAATAAACCTTTATTTCCTTTATCCTCCTATTTTTTCCTTATAATGTTCATTTTATTTATATGTGAAACAGTTATTATTTCTCTCTACGTATAAAAAAAGAGTTTTTTGTGATGCTGTAATAAATTTACTTATACATAAGGTATAGTTCCTAAAAATGGATCGTAAAAAGTTGAATTCAAAGGAAGAGGAACGCTAATTTGTCTGAAGTCATAGGTCTTGGTGTTATAGATTTCTTCAGTAATTTCCAGAAGCACCCATATGGTCACCAAGTCACTGAAAATGGCCAAGTCACCAAAACTGATGCCAACCTGGCTGCATTGCCAATATTTCGACAAGTTTACGTTCAAACACCATTATAATGTAAGAGACGGCATTGCTTGTGAATACGAGGGTAATCTGAACTTTTCAAATACGCGCGAATGAGAAGTTACAAAATAAATGAATAAATAAAAAGCTGTTTAATTTGAAAACTACAAAGTATTTTTACACACACAGCAATTGATTTTTACTGACTTACTTCAAGTTGCTTAGGTTAGAATAATTTTTAGACAGAAGAGAAAAATGGTGGTGACGCGAGAACATTATCAAGTTATGAATTTCAATGATTTTAAAGCGGGATTATAAATCAAGTGGAATGCGTTCAACAGCTGAAATTAGCATTTGGTGATGAATTTCCATGTCGCTCTAGTGTATTCAAAATTAAAGAATTTTGCAGATGTCGCAATTCTCTGCAGGATGAAGAACACACAGGAAGGCAACGGACGGCAGTAATGACGGATAATATGTGTGTCATTTGAAAAAATTTTAATGGATTATAATCACTGTACCTACCAAATGATAAAGAAGGAATTTAACATTCGATCCGCAGTAATAAACAAAATTATTCATGAAGATTTGCATATGTAAAAAATAGTTAGTACTGGATTCCTCATAATCTAACTGAGCACCTAAAAGAGAAGCGTGCAGAATCAGTAAAGAAACCCTTAAATTGCTAAATGATGGTGATCAACGTATCTTTTTTAAAATTGTAACAGATGAGGAAACGTGCATACCTTTTTTGATTATCCAACACTTCCAGAAAGCAAAGTATGGGTATTTGGGGATGATCCCACGCCGACAATGGTGAAAAGCCAACAGGCAAAGAAAAAAAGTTATTTATGACGTTTTCTTCAGAAGTACAAGGTTGGTCAAAACCATCAAGTTGGAAGGATAGAAGCAACATCAGTAAACTTGTATACTACTAAATGTCTTTCTTAAATTCTCGAAGAAGTTAATATTAGGGACTAATACTTCACCATGACAATGCATCTTCCCTGAAAGCCGGATTAACAGTTGAGTTTCTTAAACAAAACCAAATTAAAGTGATAGGACATCCACCTTATTCTCCGGATATATATATATATATATATATATATATATATATATATATATATATATGACCTTTGGTTATTTCTTAATCTAAGCAAGAATTTACGTGCACATCGTTTCCATTCAGAAGAGATGGATGTGGCTATAAATGCAATTTTTTCACCAATTCCAAGAAATGAATGGTTTGAGGCAGCGTTTCTCAAAATGTGGGGCACGCCCCCTGGAGGGGCGTGATAACCCTACGAGGGGGTGCCAGCATATAAAAAATAAAAGATTTAAAAAAATTAATTTTCTGACATGAAGTGAAACAAAATACTTTCTGACATAAAGAACACACATTACACTGATATAGTTTATACATATCATCTGGCGATATTACGTCATCGAAAATAAAAGCTTCAACACGCTTATTAGCTATCTTTGATACTATAACTAAATAAAAATCATTTTGTTCGATTTGCTATAATCCCAAGATGAGGGGTTTCTTTTTAAACTTAAAATACTACTCTTTCAGAGAAAAACAAAGCCCAGACCCTGAATCAAAAAAATTCATCATGTTATTGTTATTGAAATACTGTACATTAGATGCAGGAAGAAAGGACTTAATTCACTTTTCCCCCAGAGAGTAGAATACATTTTCCGATCATCTGATTGACCTTCGAATTTATTGGTATGGTTAGTTCTGTTCCCTCTCTTACGTGTTTATTTTCATTCAGAGAAGCTGTAAATAATATGTATTTCTCTGTTGCGCTTTTTTTTCACGTAAAAGAGTTATATGATATTTAGAAAACCACAGAGAATTCTCAAACGTATAAAGCATAATGAAAAACGTTTTACATTATTCTTTTTAGAACAAACATTCATATTTTTTAATTGAATACACTTCTAACGGGGAGCATTCACGCGGGGCACAGAGCAGGTTTATCCATCGAGCGTTTTGGGCGGGCACCCAGATAAGCTGGATTTAACCGGATCAGAGCCGCTCCTTAGATACGACAGTGCCAATAGGACCCGTAGATCTTCTGAGCCCAGGGCCCAAAATAAGATTAAACTTGCACCGCTTGTGTCCCTTATTAAAATCACGCACATTTGAAGCATTTTATTTCAGTTTGATTGAATTTTCTGCTAAAAAAATCAAAGAAAATTGAAAAAAGTCTTTGAAAGTAGGTAAGTATGCTTTCTCTTAAATTTTCACTGTAATTACGATTTTTATCGCGCACAATAAAAATGATTTTAAAAAAAGGATTGGAATGATCAGTCACTCCGCGCAACCATTAACGTTGGTATCGAGTGCGCGCCTGCTGCCGGGTTAAAACATTTTGAAGTCTTCTCGCAATAAATATTGAAATTAACACAATTACTCTTCATGTATGTTGAACAACATAGACTAGACTGTTTTTCTAATAATATTTGTATTTTATTTGTGAATGATGGAGGAAAAAAATCTTATTTAAAAATCATTTTTCAATCTGTTCCAATTTAAAAAATTAGAGAAAGGAAAAATAACATAATTTTTTTTTTATCCTATTACTTAAAATTAACATATACAAAATTTAATACTTATCTTGTTAATTTGTACGGTTTAGAATTAAAATTGTATTGTAGACTTAGGGTCAAACTGCAAGGGGGAAGGTTGGCTGGTCACAAAACATGTTCAACCCCATTTCTATATAAATTATTTTATATATAAGCTGTCCTAAGTCAGCATTGCTTATAATATTGTAGCATCCATGCTTTTATATTTTTTATATTAAACTCTATTATTTTAATTTTTCATATTTTCATTTAAAATCTATTGCCTAGTTATCTTCACATTTCAATTCTTTTCAGTTTGGTCATGTTTGTTCTTCACTCTCTTGTAGAGAAATTTTGACTATATATAACTATGTAAACTGTTTGATGCAAAACAACAATAAAATGCTTTCTAAAGTTTCTAAATCACAACTCAAAATATTTTATAAACATTCTTTATTGATCAAATATATACGTCTTTTTAATTTTAAAAACTATTTTGCTTTTGTTAATGCTTCAAACAGCAATTTTTTTCATAGAAATTAATGTAGTCATTACTATTAGGATTTAAGAGAACACTGAAACTTAGTCCGTCTCGAGTGAATGTTTATTAATATCGTACTATAAGGGTACACGAGTGCTATTGGCAGATTCCACAAAGGAACTGAGCTCACTGACGGACCTCATAATTTTAAACCATGGTGAAGCGCCGAGGTCGTCACGTGACCTGGTATCCCTCTTTATTGGCCCTTCTACACGGTGAGTCTTCAGCGTCACCAGGCTCGAACTCAGGACTAGCTGGTCACTTTTCCGTGACTAGAGCCATGTCCTACTCGAGGTTTAATTTCATAGAAAAAAATTCTCTTTAATGCTCTAATTGTATTTCGATTTTGTTTTACTACCCATTCAGTCATTCATTGCTATTCAAATTAAGAAATACTGTGTTTTTAATTTTAATTTAATTGTTCCATGAATAATAATTCTTTTTTTTTACAAATTAATAATCTTTTAGAAAAGATCGTAAAATTTCGTAATATTCTTCAAAATAATAAAATGTTGATGACCTGAGAAAACCTTGCCTACAGTTATTTGAAATGAACAATAATGAATTCGAAATGAATAATTTAGAAAGATTTTAATAATTTCACAATCAATTGAAACTCTCCACTTTTGATGAAGTTTAATAATCAGAAAGAAAAAAAATTGCTAAAAAGATATCTTGATCGGTTCACAGAAGAAACATTTTAAACGCCGTTATTAAATGAGATTTATTTCATTTCATTTGTTCAATATTTCCTTTGCCACACAATACATGCGTGCCATAGATATTCGTCCCATTTCTGAAAACTATTAAAATTCCATTGTTCATTTGGCAGATATCGAGGTTATACACAGGATTTAAGTAGAGCTATATTGATTTCTGCTGAGTATTTCAATGATTTTTGTTCGATATTTCTTTAAAAGAATGAATTTAAAAATTTTTCCAATAACTAATTATATTAGTTATCTAAGAGATAGGTAGTATTATATTGAATCTATTTTTTTTTTGTGTGTGCCTTAAGCAAAATTCTGCATTTAGAAAGTAATGCGCAAAAAAAAAAAAAAAAAAAAAGCTTTGTAAAACTATTTAATTTTTTTTAAAGTTTTTAATCATAAAGAAAATATATTTTACTCAGTTGTGTAAAAAATTATTGTTATGCATACAGTAAACTAGCATTTTTGAAAAAATAACGCTTAAAAATAAAAGCATTTTATTTATTTCACCGTATTCTATTGAGTATTAAACGTACTTGCATATAACTGTTTCATCAAACAAAAAATTGTTTCCTATTTTCCTGATAGAGTTCTTAAGCCATTCATAATACAAATGCCTAATGTTTTAATATTAGTTAGAAAAAAATTATTAATAAATAACAGAGTAAAATGATATTCTGTAAAATCAGGATAAAATAAATAAAGTGCTAAGTTACAGAATTACGGTTCTCTCATTTTTTTAAAAAAAAAATCTAGTTGTATTTACAGCTAAACACTGTTCATAAGTGTGGAATTGATAAAAAAACAAAGAATAAATTCTGTTGAAGTGGTAATTTAACACGCTTTTGTTAGCTTTACCTTTACCTTTATGTACCGGAATCTTTGAAATCAATTTTTATTCACTTTAAAATGTCAGATTACTTCGAAATTTTGCACACTTGTCAAAGACCGATGACAGTACAATAATTTAATGATTTTGTTCCATTGCCTTGATCAGGATCATCAGAATTAACGATTTTTTTTCCAGATTTGTCAACTAAAATATTAAACTAGAACCCTGAAGCAAAAACACTCATGGCTAAACGCTTACACAATTTGTTAAACAGGTCGTACAGACGCACTGATAGGGCCTGATAATGCAATTGGGTATTCCAGATTCTAAAAAAATGACGCCTTTAAAATAAACTCATCAATAAATAAATGATAATTTAAAAAACTAAAAAAACGCGCTTTTTATTGTAGCTCAAACTAAAAAATGAAAAATAAATTATAGTTTGAATAAACTATAAAACACGCTTTTATACTTAATCGAACTAAAAATTAAAAATTAATTCTTAATATACGATTCAAATGATTAACGAGAAAATTAATGTTGTTGTTGTTAAAGCGAGAGGTGCTCGATAGCAATTGCTATAATTTCTTACTATTTATATTCCGAGATGCAGAGTTAGTGTAAAAATGTAGTACAGAGCACCCCACGCTCTTACCACAATGAAATTCATTTTCGCTTAAGGTATCCGAACACGTTCGGAGTACTTTTTAACAAAATAGCATTCTAAAACATTGTAAATGCTCTTTAAGGACTCAATACCAATAATATTACTATATTTAACTATCAAAATTTAAAATAAATTACCTGAATTTTACAAAAATCACAATTATAAGTGAAATTTTAGCAATATTTTTGAAAAACTTGAAAGCAGTTATAGAAAAAAGTAATAAATATATATTAGTAAAAGTATTACTAAAACAGAATAGATGCATTTATCTAGAAAATGTACTAAAATTTTAATTTTTTATTAAAATTTGAAAATTTTAGAGCTGATTGAGTAAACATTATAAGAAAATTTACATTTTTTGTGAAACCATTATTTAAATAACAAGCCGTAACTCAAAAAGTATTCATACAATAAGAAACACTTTAGTACATTCTCTGAAAAATAACATAAATATCAGGTTCAAAAAGTTTTATAGAAATACATTCGTAATATTTTGAGTTATCAGACTCGCCATGTTAGATTTTGAGCAATTTAAATGCCCACTTCTGTAGATAAAAAACCCACTTCAGGTTTTTCTAACTTTATCAAATGGATTGTAACTTAGCCTCTAGGTAGTGTAGAAACAAAACAAAGTTTGTTTCGTAAAGTCAAAAGATAGCTCTATTAAATAAAATAAAAAACAAAAATATCTGTATTGACTGAATTTGGTCATTTTCAACGTGTTCGGATACCTTAAACATTTTATTCTTATATTAAGAATTCTTTTTTACTTTTTAATACGATTAAGTATAAAAGCGTGCTGTTTAGTTTTTTTTAACTAGAATTTAATTTTCTTCAGCTGGGATTTATAATAAAAGCGTGTTTTTTTTTGTTTTTTTGAACTATCATTTATTTAATTCAATTTTCAGAAAATCTGGGCATTTGTTTATATTACGGTAAGAAAGAGTTGACGCAACCTACCTTTTTTCATAAAAACTTTTTTTTGTTTTTTATATTTGTATTAATCATGAGCGTTTTCACTTTAGGGCTGTAGCTTAATTTTTCGCCGCCAAATCTGTACATGGGATCTGAAATTAGTCGTCAAATCTGGAAATGGAAATTATTTTATCCTGATGATCCTGATCAGGACAATCGAACAAAATTATTAAGTTATTGCACTGTCATTAGTCCTTAACAAGTGTGCAATATTTCGAATTTATATGACCTTTTAAAGTGGGTAAAATTCGAGTTCAAAGATTCCGTCCTATACAAGTGAAACTTATAAAAACATGTTAAAAGACTTTGAAATACGCGTATCTCAATGCTTTTACTGATTGCTCTTGCCCTTTTTCGAAGCAACTCGAGTTCTTTTGACGACGAATCTCGTAATTTTGAACCGCAGTTGACACTTGAGCTGGCACTCTATTCTCCAAACTTAACATGCACCGGCCCCTCTACTTAAGGAATCGTCAATGGCTCTAAGGCTCGAATCCACGACTCAACAGAGACAATATGAGTAACGAGTTGGTAACCATGTCGCAGCTAGGTTACCCCGGCTCTGAAGCAACACAAGGGTTGTTAGCGAAAAACTTCGTAATTTCGAACAGAGGTCAAATGACAAAGGTGACACCTGAGTTACCCCATTCTCCAACTATCCACAAGACTCCAATGTGAGGATTTTGAATCTCCTCAGGTTTAACACTATACAGAGTTATTACACTTGCAACAAATTTATAAGTATATGGGAAATTTGAAAATTTTAACTATATGTACAGTAGGACGTCGTTTATCCGAATCAATTGGGACCGGGCACCATTCGGATACGCGATTTTTCGGATAACCGAAAACCGAATGTGATTCATGCAGTATATGAAACCGGACACTATACGAATATTGAAAATCATCACACGCGGAAAACGGGCTTCAAGAAAAAGCAATATAGGTCGCAATTTTACCTTTATTGGGAAAAATAATCTCTTATCGTTCGCTGTACCATTGTACACCTTCGTGTTTTCGCTGCAAGGTCTCTGATTCTCTTGAGCAGCAGTAGTTGAGTAAGACAGCACTCTAATGGGTATTCGTACCACTCCATAGCTGTCTCTAACGCAGAACACGCGTCAGTATTTGATGGACCCTTGCTACGTTGTTGTTTTTGTCCTCGTCTTTATCCGTTTCATCATCGACAGGGTAGGATTTTTCTTGCACGGAAGTCACAATCTCGTCATGATTTAGAATCCGTTGTCTTCTTGTATCCATGTTTTTACATCAACAAAACTCAACAAAAGAGCACGTATACACCCTCTCACTTGGAAACAAACTGACCTAATATTCCGTGCAGATGTTTACCAAATTACACAACTGAAATTCCCCAAATATTCCTCACTTTGAGTTTACCCGTCACTTTTTGGCCTCACGTGAAACAACTATTGAGCATTGCACTGTTCGAAAACGTATCCGGACTTTGGTTCGGATATTTGACGCTCCGGATAATAAACGTTCGGATAAATGACGTTCTACTCTATTTCGTTCATTATTAATGATAACAAAAAAAATTAGAAGCACATGTAATGATAAAATGATAATATATAAAATGATATCTCAGTACTATCTAAAATTCAGATTTATTCTATTTCTTAGAGCTAGGAATAACATCTTTAATAAAATGAGAGCCCCATGGTATTGGTTCGACTTTTTTTGTTTGTTTTCGACCGTTAGAGAAGTGAAAATTCACCTCAAAGTGCTTCACGACTTTACTAAATGAGTATACACCGAATTTCTGATAAAAAGGCTTACCTTACTCTTTCGTTTCATCAATAATGCATGATTACGGAAGAGAATCATCCCTCGGGAACTCTCGATTAGTATCAGTAAGACATATTTCGGAAAGAGGATTTCAGAGAAGCATATTTGAGGAAGAAAGCTTTAAGGAATTTATTTAAAACTTCCTTGAAGTCACTATCATTGCGAAAAGCCATAAGATGAACGTAAAATGCATATTCAAAAGGTCTAACTGATAAAAGTATATATATATATATATATATATATATATATATATAACAGAGAGAAAATTTTAGTTTAACTAAACTATTGAGTACGAATATGAGTAATTCTGAACGTTTCATTTTTACTTTTTTAACTTATGTTTTCAGTAACTACAAGACAGGGAATCAGAAATTCATTCAAATCTTAGTGTATAACAATGTACTAAGTATAATATTCTGAAAAAAACAGTAATTGATATGTATACATTAAAAAACTGTGAAAGAGCTTATAAGAAAGTTTTAAAAAATAACTATTTAATTGGTTTCTTTTTTTAAAATCAATTTGGTTCAAACATAATACTTTTTGATTAAAACTTTAAGCTTTGACTTCGACAGAGGTTAATTTTAGTTTAAATTATTTCAGCTTTTATACAGATTTAACTATTTACTTTAAGTATTATTTTAAGATATATTATGAGAGGGAGACTGTGCGTGTATGGAATGGGATTCTCCAAAAACACTTAATATATAATTCTAAGAGTTCCGTGAGTCAAAAATTTTTGAAAGTCACTAATTTAGAGTAACTATTATGACAAAAGTTTCTATAAAAATGCTATTACTTAAAA
>BMAO01015480.1:0-199857 GCA_019973975.1 Trichonephila clavata | reverse complement strand
CAAGAACGTGACTTTAATTTTAAAAGAAAATTTAATCAAGTGGAAACCAAATTTTACCCGTTTAACAGATTTATTTACTAAATTTAATGAGGTTAGTTTGTACTTAGTAGGGGACCATGAATTTTATTAAAACAAGAACTATTTCAGCATTTCTCTCCAGATCAGCTAAGGATAATACTTGAGATTCCGAATTTTATCAATTGGACACAGACAATCTGTCAGGACATATTAACCTACGTTCAACAGTTAGATGCCTTTAATTCAGATTTTGAAACCAGGTGTGAGAATGCTTTAACTATGGTAATACCATAATCGGCAATGGATTCATATGGTCACATTGAAGAAAAAATGTCACATTATACAATAAGGACTGACCGTTATGACCTCTAACGAAGGTCTTAAAGTTTAGAAACAGATGTCAGGAATTTTGGCTTTAAAAAGTGAAACCTGTTATTAGTCCCGAACTATAGAATATCACGAGGAAATTTTAAATTGCTTTTCCTAGTGTGAAGGAGTTTCAGCGCCGTTGCCTATCTCCAAAACTAAGAAACAAAAAACAAAAAATTGTACACTACTAACAGAGGAGATTTAAGGTTAAATCTGACAAAATTGATACCAAATGTTGAAAATTTGATATTGTAACACCAGATCCTCCTATTAAAATCATTTGTTTATTGTTCAGTTATTTTATTTAACAGTTTTATTTATTAATTGACTTTTAATTTAATTAATTCACAGTGATTTTTAAATTTTAAACGCTATACTCATTACAGATAGAAATTTAATTACTTTAAAGTAGGGGTAGTAGTACCAGCTGTCAAAAAACAGTTAAGTTGATAAATTTGCAAAAACTCAATATTAATTAAGCAGGAGTCTATCCCAAACATTGCCCCCGGAAAAACATGGCAAGGGGTCTATGAGACAAAAAAGCTTGGGAACATATGTTTTGAAGAGTCCAGCAAAAAACATATGATTTATTACATATATAGTGAAAATCACTTAACACGAAACTGAAGAGACTGAAATATTTTTTTGAAGAATTTCGTGTTAAGAGATACTGCAAAAAAAAAAATAATAAAAAAAATAAATAAATAAATAAATAAAACATATCAACAAAAATAAGTTTATTAGAGCTTATTTTATCTACATAGAATGTGTATGCATGTATTTCATAAAAATCAGTGAAACAATAACATTTACAAGAACTAAATTAAATTTAATACAAAATTTTAAAGTTTTTTGAAAAACAAAACATTTATTGAGTTTTTGGAAAATAATCTAATATTTTTCTTTGCATTGGCTTTTTTAGCATCAATCTGTCAACAAAGTGTTCGATGTCGTTCATTTGTTATTCACTTCACCATTGGAATGCGTGTGTGTGTCTTATAACTGCGCACACTTTGTATTGTGTTAAGATAAAAGCACTGCAAATTTCTAAATCTTTAGTGAAGTAACAAATATGAAAAAAAAAATATTTGTAAAAAGTCACGCAATTAAAATGTGATACTATTTGGTATTTTCAAATCAGGCCATATATTCAAGGGAAATCTACAATCTTTCATAATACTTATTATCTAATGTCTTAAATTTAATCATTTGCATTTTTTTTCAACTATCTCTTTTATAAACTAGGAAATTGCATTTCATGAAAGGTTTCTGTAATATACTCCTGGGTATAAAAAGCTGCATTTTGAGGAATAATTCTATATGTTTAATTAGAACATTAATTTTTATTTTATATTAAAATATTTTTTGTATCTTTTATTGTTTTTTAAAGAGCCGCAGCTGAGTTGTGATTTGAATTTTGATTTTAGCAAAGGTCTATCATGTGAAACTCTGCAAGTGCTAATTATAACGTGAAACGGGTGGTATTCTGTACAAGTTAGGATAAAACCAGTTAGCGACCCAGTTTATGTGCCACAGTGGTATTCAAGCTTTTTAAACTCACATAATCCTTAGAACTATAAGGTATTTTCAGGGAGCTCTATTCCACACACACACAAATACTATAAAGAATGTAATTAAAGAAATAATATTTTGAAGTAGATCAACATGTTACTTCATGTAAAGACAATTTTTAAAAAAAGTACTGTATTTTTCATCAAATATTTTACTGTGATTTTTTAATATAATTTATACTCACTAATAATATAAATTCGTGATCTAAGTAACACTTACTCATGTGTTATTTTCAGTAACTAGAATATGTGCTTGTTATAGAAACTGTTAAAGTCTAGATCTATTGAAATCATCTGCAATCGCATTTCATATTCTCAGTGTTTCATTTTTTTCCTTATATTTTGTTCTTCTTTTCCCGCAGATACATTCAGAAATGTTTTTCCATTTAAATTCATAGTTCTGAAGGGCATTAAAATGTTTACACTGCGAAACAAATCCCGCGTATTTTGCATCAATTTGCAACCTTAAATTTAAGAGCTGTTCTTGCGGAACCTTAGATTTTAATGTCGAATCTTATGATCTATCGAAACGTTGCTTCTTCTCTTTCATTATAGGTATTATTTCCACAAACGGAAAAAGGTGCATTTTCCATTAGAAAACTATTTAGCTTTGCAAACCATTGTTCTAACGAGTATAAAATTATTTCATTGAACCCCGGAATAGTAAACAATAGAATATAATGTTAATAAATTCACCCTAATTATGTTAATCACTAGATAAGGGCTTTGAAGGGAAGAGAGAGAGATTTGACTTTCTTCTTAAATCCTAAAAATGATTTTACTTTTTAAAAGGACAGGAATACAGAATTGAATGTGTTATGCTATATTTAATACCATAGATGATGTTCTGCAATAAAAAAATTTACCAATAAAATTAATTTTTTAAAAAATAATATTCTTATTTTAAGTTCTTAAATTAACCAAATGCAATTAATCATATTTTTATTGGCTCTGGTCTATAACCAAATCTAAATCTAATGCTAGGATTTTCTGAAAATTGGCTATGATCTCTGAAAAAGTCTAAATCGTATTGATTAAAACGTATTTTTTTTGTTTTGTACAGACAAAGTGGGATTTCTTAAACATTCTTTTTTCACATTCAAAATTTCACTGTTAGTATAATTTTCAGCATTTAGTATTAAAATATTTTTAAAATCCAATTCTGAGTTTTTGATATTTGTATAATATTTTTAAATATTCAATAACTTTTTTTAGAAAATTGTGGGTTGTGGAACACATAAATTTAAATATCTTTCCATAGCAAGAACGCAAATTTTGTTTTAATTTTTACGTCGATGCTGGAAAGATCGTTGTTTGTCGGAAGGCGAATGCGTACAGTGAAGGGATGGAACGGTCAGATCCTTATCAGAGAAGGAAAAGGGCTCCGGCGAGCAGCTTTTGCTTGAACAATAGAGAAGGGTCGTTTTTATCTTAGGGGTCAAATTCTGCATAATACAACACAGTACCCGTTTGAGATGCTGGGACGAATCTTCCGCCAAAGGAGAAGGAAAGTGTACGTAGAGGCAGCTAATTGTTTAACCCCTCCCCAACGGCTTTTCCTAGTATTTTTAGCATTGACCACAATGAATCCTTATCTGACAGAATGTAGCTGGATTTATAGTTTGTAAAAGGCCTTACTCTTCGAAAGAGAGACAGGCAAAAATGAGAAAATATAAAACATTAGGGTGCGGAAATGGCAAGGTCAAAACCAATGGTCAAAAATGTGTCTAAAATAGATTGCCGCCAGCGATCTTCCCAACTCCTTAAAAATGAAGACATGGCAGTTTTAGGTCATCGATTGTGTGGGACAGAAAGACAAGCAAAACTTTTCTTTTTTTTAGTCGTGTAGAAGGGGATATTTACCATACAAGGAATTACTTTCTTCCTTTGTAACAACTCTCAAAATTCAAATACCAGAATATTGAATAAACTTAAAGCATAATAAAAGAGATTAAATCATGAAGGATTTTCACTTTGAATTCAAGCAAAATAATTAAAATTAAGAAAAAGCTCAAGCAATTAAATTTTTTGTTTGTGTGATAATCATTAACTTTTCCTTTTGACCCCACTTAAACAAATGAATATTGCTGTTGCATTTTTTTGAATAACAGCAATAATATTTTCTACCCATTTTTTGATGCACTCCTCAATAAAGTTATTTTTAAATAAACACAAATTTCTAATTAAATTTATGTTTTATTTAGATCAAAAACATCGTAAATTAAAAAAAAAAACTTATTTGTAACAAAATCTAATGGGTACATACAGTAGCGCATACAAACATTTTTCAAGGGGGGAAGGGTCCATTGTTGAAAGTTCCCCAACTTGTATCATACCTCAAGACAAAACCAATTAATTCTTCTGATTTTGTCGATTTTGTTAACAAAAAACAGTAAAAAATACATTACTGAATCAATAGTTAGCATTAATTAATAAAATTAATTATTAATTACAAGTACTTAATTAAATTTTGCATTATATACATATAGGATTATCATCAACTGAAAAAAACTCAAGGGCTTTGGGGGGGGTCTCCCCCTTGTGTGCGCCATTGTGTACATATCTTTTCACTTCTTAGCAAAATTTTTGAAATTTATGGGAAAGGGAATACATAAACGATACATTTAAAAAACTAAAATTAAAGTATAAATTTGATTTCTTTTACGTGAAAATCTAATTTTTTTTCTGTTGAAAGGAGTAATTGAATTCTTTCTGAATATTTATACGATGTTGAATAGAAAATATATAATACTTTTAAACTCGTTTTATAATTCAGTCTAAGAATCAGTGGCGTGCACATACCTCTTTTTTCGGGGGGGGGGGGAGTAAAAAACACGTAGACCTAAGCGCGAAGGCATAAGCTCTATGGCGAAAATTAAATACTTGGTCTAAGGAGGGGGATTGTAAACTCTCAAACCCTCCCCTTGTGTGTGTGTGTACGCCACTGCTAAGAATTACTTGTAATGAATACATTCTCTTATATTTGAAGTTAATGAGGAATCCCAATAAGTTGGATTCAGATACACAAAAAATTGCTGTACTTACACTATTAATCTATTTAACAAAATAAATGGATTTGTGTTTGATATATATGAAAAAACAAACCATTGAATTGCACTTTAATTAAAATATTCCTTACTATCTGGATTGAAATTAAAGCTTTGTCTGAAATTATAAAGTCAAGATATCTATCTTCATTAATTAATATATTTCCTTTTTATTATAATCTTCATTTGAAAATGTTGAATCACTGAAATTCAATAACATTTGCATTCAATTTTCTTGTTGGTAATAAGTGTTCCAAAGTGGTAGTAAAAATTTTCTTTCTTTCTTGTGGCAAGTTAACGGCAAGTTTTCCTCATTCTGAAGCACAATTATTACTGCATAAAAAAATTCAATAATGAAGTAAATTTGACAATATCAATTAAATTGACAATTACTCGATAATTATTGCAAATTTGAACTTTTATACAGCTTTCGCAGGCAGCAATACTCATAAAAAATTAATTATTTTCAAACTATACATAGTTTATTAACTAAAAAATGAAATAAAATTTTTTAAATGTATTTAAATAATAAAAACTACAAAGCCCCATTAATTTTAAAAATAAAATTTGAGAAAACATATAGAACACGAACGTATATTTTCTGCGGCAGCTTTTGAAAAAAAAAAAAAAAAAGGAATATAGAATTTTGTAGAAATATTCCCAAATTTTATATTGGAAAGATAGCTGTATTTTTAAGAATAACATTAAAGCTACTTTTGTATTTGTATAAATACATTTTGAAAAACCGAATGCAAAGGATGATAACATTTAATTTTGACTCTTATCACTCTTATTTTGACTCTTATTGTGAATGTGGTGTGGCAGTTACGGAAGGATGTACCATCTTCTGTCATCCTCTTCCTCTTAAAAATGTGTAGAGATATCATTTCCAATAATGAAATATCAAACAATAAATTTTAAATTAAAACAAATGTAAAAATTGTTAATAACATTATTCAAGAAAGTAAGAGAGTTATATTTACATCGCACTATAAAGCTGTACGAACTTTATTGGTGAAGGTCCTCATAATTTTGAACCATGGTCATGTTTTGAGGACGACACCTCAGCTGTCACCCGCTTCTCCTCACTTCCACACCACACCAATGGGAGGAATTGGACCCCTCGACATATTTAACGTGCATCGGCCCTCCTTTGCACGGCGGGTCTTCAGTGGTACCAGACTCAAACTCACGATACACCACCACCTAGTGGTCAAGCTGCTCATTAAAACTGGCAGTGCATACATAATTCGATTCAAGGGAATTATAGAAAAAATAACAATTGAGAGAAGTTGAAAAGTTTTATTAATATTTTATCTAAAAAGCTTCAACATTTAAAGAAAAATAAACGAAAAAAATTTGTTAATTATTTTTTATTGAAATAAATTTTGCAGTCAAAATAAGCTTTTCATTTTTAAAAATTTTATTAGCATTTCTGTGTAAATCAAATATTAATTTTTAACATTAAAATAAAGAGTAGTCAAAAATAGAGTTTTTTGAAGATATTAGAAATACTAACATATAAATAAATATGTATATAGCATTTATAAAAAAGTTTAATCGTAAAAATTTTCAAAATAACAGTATATGAAAATACACAGTATAAGTAGAAAATAGTTTTATTGAAAAAAATAAAGTGTAAAAACTTAAATTATATATATATATATAAATAGATTTATAGAAAGTAAACATAGCATGTAATAATAAATAAAGATAAGAGAGAATTTTTTTAAAAATTAAGTTTATTTATATATTTAATACTATTTTAATAAATTTCAACAATTTTTATTTCATGTTTAAATATAACGAGATCTTTTTACTTTTAAAAAAATACCAATTGTTTCAAAAGAAAATTAGAAATTTTATTTTTAAAAAAAAAAGAATTGTATGTGTAATGGAACTGTTTTTGAGCGCTTAATATACAAAAAAAAAAGTTTCTTATATCTTAATCTTTTCAACTAAAATCAAAATATTGTTCAAAAACTAGTTCAAAATTTCTACCCTGAAATAAGCCCAAAACAAATCTTTCAAATTCATTTTTAATGCATTCCATTTAAAAGTTGTAATAGTATTTCGAACTCTTTTTTGTGGTGGAAGCCCACAATTTCTAACTCTTTTCCTCTAACTTAGTGAGGCAGTCAGACGTAAGAAAATCCAACAGACAGGCAGCCACATTTGAATGATACTCGCGCTGCTTGGCGTTTTTGGCGTATTCTGAAGCTTGAAAAAGCCCCTGTTTCTGAAGACATCCCCATATCACTAAGAAACATAAATAACTTTAAGAGACTAAAAATTTTTAAAAAATGAACATTTAAAAAATAAAATTTAACATTTTCAAAAATAATTGACAACTAGTTTTTCATGTAATGGAAAAAATAAAATTATATCAAAACATTTGTCTCGCTTGTCTATAAAATAGATATTGCAAAACTTTTCATTTGTTATAACAAGAAAGATAATAAAACAATTAATAAAATTAAGCAAAAAATCAAAATTAAAAATTATCCTAAATGTAAATAAAATGTGATAAGAACTTCAGCAAAAATCATTGGACTAATACAGCAATACAAAAATAGTATAGGACTATTCAATTATTTTAGTTTCCATATTATATAACAGATGGCGCTAACGTATTCAAAAAAAAATTTAGGCTCTAAAAGCGCTGTCTTGATCCACTCCTTTCAGAAAAGAGTATAAGTATAGATTTGAGTTCTACTGAAAAGTTTTCTTAACTTCCGTTTTGGAAAAAAGTGCGAGATTCGGGATAAAAAGTGAAGTGAATTGCTAAAGCAGACGTAAACAGAGAAAAGTCCATTGATGAGAAGTGTAAAATTTAATAAGTGATTACTTTTGATTCTAACTTATGTAGGAATTATTAAATATGGCGAGAATACTAGAAACAAATCACACATCTGAGGATCAGGTATTCGCAATTAAAATTACTTTATTTGTGATTAATTTTCTGCTTATTTGCTACCGGCAGTACACAATAGATTTGAATGACACTCTTAACTGCTTGCATTTAATTTGTCAATTAAATGCTTCTGATGGAAAGAAAACAGTATTCGATTGTGAAAATATTTTCAAAATGATGAATATCACGTTTTTTCGAACTTTGAGAGTGGACTGTTAAGGACGAAAACATTTATCAATTCTCGTTATCACTATTTTCTTCATGTATGGAAAAAACTAAGGTTTTATGCTGCAATAATTTCTTTTCGATCAGGAATAGTTTTTGTGTACGAACTACGAATAAAAAGAGTTGAACACTTTCCAGTTAACACTTAAAAAGTAAACGTGGGACCTAATTATTTCTGAAATGTTGTACTTGTTGGTTGTTCAAAAAACCCTTTTTGCAATTAATAGTGTCAAATATGCCCCAAATCGTATGAGTTCCTTTTCCCAAAAGCCTAGAACTGTCAGAATTGTGATATTTGTCATATTGCAAATTTCGGTTCTTACGTAATCGCAACCTATTGGCGACATTATATGAAATAAAGCATTTGAATGCCAATTCAGCGTGTATAACACATAGGAATTCGGGGTTACCAACTTGGCGAGTTATCAATAGAGTTTTTGATTGTTGCGTTAGTGCATAAGTACCCAAATTTCTTGTTATTCAATATATTTCTCTTTATGACAGATTTGAAATGAAGTAAAATTTGGAAATAGACTGTTTATTAGATCTCTCAGCTTTGTCAAATTTTTGTGCTCATATTTATACAAATAAAGCATAAATGAAAGCAACACAAAGTAACTGCTCTTTCTTAATATTTGTTAGTGATTGAAAGTACTCAATTTTATGCTATACCTTTTATACTATGCTTGTCTAAGGTACGACACACAAGCCACATGCAGCCCATACACAAATTATAAAAATATTCAAATTTACACACTTTTATCAAAAAAAAAAAATAATAATTGTATGCACAAAATATGTTGCATTAATTTTCGATTTAATTGAAGAGTTTGAAGGAAAACTTTAAGATTTTCGGAAAAACAAAGAGTATTTCAATATATTCCCTACCCCGTTTTCTCTAGAAATAAATAAATTATCTTCAAATGGAATGCATTGAACTGCAAAATGACATTCAACTGGAAAAAAATTTGGGAATGTTTCGATACTGGAGTTTTATAAAGATTACCTACACTGCTATAAATATCCTCATTCTCACACTCATGCTTTATTAATGTCTTCAGCTTTTGGCAGTACTTATATTTGTGAACAGTTATTTTCAAAGAATGAAGCATACAAAAAACAAAAATAGGACAAAGATCACTGACAAGCATCTTGAAAATGCATTAAGAATTTCAACTTCCTCTATTGAACACGATATGGATTTCCTTGTTCAACACAAATGCTAATTCATTCATCTCATTAACTTGATTTTTTTCCATCTTTATGAAATCCAAACTAAATGAAACGAAACTTTTACAAATTTAAAATAAATGTGTACCTAGTCATGTTCAATTCAAATTTAAAAAAAATATGTAATAAAAATAAGTTAATTTATTTTAATAAAACTACATAGAGTTAATTTTTATTTCTATTTGTTAAATAAAATATTGTATGTGCGGCACAGAAAAAAATTATTGCAATGTGGCCCACATGCAGTCATAGTTTAGACACCCATGTTTTAGACTTTATAGTGCATTTGATGTATGAACATAATTATTTTCTGCAGCTACTTTTTGTATGTAATATAACTGTTTATGCTCCTTTATTTTTATTTGAATAAAATAATTTTTAATTAAAAATACTTTCTTCTCTCAGTCACCCAATTTTAGCTTATTTACTACTTTATCTGGACACAAAGGAGCCTTATCATCTGTGAAGTTTAGTCCTTGTGGACAATGTTTGGCTAGTTGTTGTAAGTAAAATAAATGAAGTTTTAAAAATTATCTATTGTTTTTGTAAAAATGACTAATATGTTCTCTTTCATGCTTGTTGAAAGTTAATCGTAGCTTTTATTTTTTAATGTTCTGTTAAAATCCTTTATTTTCTGAGCATATTTGGTTCAATTTCTGTTATGTAGCATTTGTTTCTTGGAATGAATTTTATTTTCTTTGAGTTTTGATTTAGTGATGCTTTTTAAAATCTTTGTTAACTTAGTATATATTTTCCTAAATTGATTTTTTTTTCTGTATATGTTTTTATAGCTTATGATAAAGTAATCAAATTATGGTCTGCTGATGATGGACAAACAGAAGAAAACCTTATAGGTCATAAAAAAGTGAGTCATAATATGCATTCTTTGTAAAATATGAAATTATACTCTTAAGGAAGACATTTGAAAGTACTTTTAGATATTTTTTTAATGGCCAGCCAATACTTTGGTATAAGTAAATTTTTGAAATATTTTACCTAGAAATGAAAGTTACTGGCTGATATTCCATTATAAATCCTTAAAAATCTTTAAGAAATCCATCATTAAAAATTTGTTTTTCTATTTTGTAGGGTATATCAGATGTATCTTGGTCACATGATAGTTGTCAGCTTGTAAGTGCATCAGATGACAAAACCTTGAAACTGTGGAATATTGCAACGGTATGTAGTAGATAAATTTGTAACAATTTTTTTGTTTTTCAACTTAAATGTTTGAGATATTGAAAGTGTACAAAAGTACATTATAAATGTTGTATGTTAATTAAAATGTCGCATAATAGTCGCCTGGTATTTGGCCCATTGACCAATAAATTGGCAAAGATTTTAAAGAATTTGCATGAAAGTTTATTTACATGATTAAGTGACTAACTGTAAATTATACTTCATTACACAAAATAAAATGGTGAAAACTTAAATTAACAAAATGTGTCACAAATAATGACTTTCATTTATTGTGTCTGTTCACACTCCTTCTCTGATGAAATTTTCTTGTAACTTTGGAAATACTCCGCCATGTTCTCTTCCTTAGAAGTTAAATCCCAAATTTTAATCAATAAAGAAAAATCGTCCAACATACTTATAAACAATGTTCTATTGTGTTCAAAATACACATAAATGTCTTTTTATTATTGTCTGTATCACAGCATCTGGCAGTGGCATAATGTACACCCACGCATTGCAGGGGGGGGGCTGGGTTCTAAGGGGCCCAAATGTTCTCTGTTACACCACTGGCATCTGATACATCTTGTATAAGATCATCAGCCCATTTTTATAAAAATTAATGTGTATCTTAACAATATTCAGCCTTACCTATAGTTGTGTGCAATACACAGGTATGGTATTATCAGTATGGTGGTACTTTTTATCAACAAAATATTAGTACTGTAAATAATTGTATTCATAATTAAAGGGAAAATGGGGATATGTTTGAGCATTTTATGCCATTTGTTTTTAATCAGATTTTGAATTAATATTGTTTTCTTCCAGGCAACATGTGTTAAAACTTTAAAAGGACATCAGAATGTTGTTTTCTGTACAGCTTTTAGTGCAAAATCAAATTTAATAATATCTGGCTCTGTAAGTTTTAATTTTTTTACGAATCTAAGAATTCATTTTAATTTTGTTGGCCTTTTTAATGTTAAATATTAATATTTTTTAGGATGATGAATCGGCTAAAGTATGGGATGCTAGGACTTGTAAATGTGTACGCACTCTAAATCTTCATGCTGATCGTGTAACTGCTGTGAGTAAAATAAGTATAAAATTTTATGTTCTTTTAAACTTTCTCTGTGGCTAAAGCATTCATTCTGCTCTTTAAACAGGATTATTATGTTTCAGGAAAATCTATTATGTTCAAGAGATAGTGAATCTTCAGAAAAAAAAATACTATTTTTCTAAACTGTATACTGTTAAAAAGGAATAATTTACTAAGCTAATTTTTGATGTTCAGAAACAATATCAATATGTAATAAATTTTGAATTTAATGAGTAGCTCTCTGTAGAAGTCCTTTTATTGACTGAAACCTTATATATGATTAAATTTGAAATGTGATGAATTGATAAAAATAAATCATGAAAAGAATTTTACTACATTTGAGTTACAAATTTTTGAGTATGCATTCAGACCAGGGAGTTTTAATTATACTTGTCTCATATAATTATACTTGTGCATCATGTTGAATTACATCCAAGATCTCAAATAACCATTTCAATGTATATGATTTGTATGTTAAGATAAGTATAGAAGATAATTTAAGAAATTTAATCTTTTAAATAAAATCTCAGCAGATCTTGTAAAATTTTCTATTATTTAAAAAAAAAATTGTTACATTACTTTAAGGCTCCCGTTGACACGCCACCACAAAAACCCGAGCGTAATGTTAATCCTATTTAGTTTCTTATAATTCAATTTACGTCTAAGGTATTGCTTTTAATTGTATGAAACAAAATGCATCCTAAAGATAAAAAAAATTAATGCTTCTCTTGATTTCGATTTTTAAAAAAATTTTCTAAATAATTTTAAATATTTATTAAAAATTTGAAAATTTACATTTTGTGCGTTAAAACGATCATAAAAATATTTTCAATTATCGGATAAAAAAAGTAAAAACGCGGAATACCTTTATTTTTTATGCTCTTTCATACGCATATACTTTAAAATTTTTAAACTAATTTATTTGCGAGTAATTAAAAAAAGTCAGCATTGCATATTTGGAATGAGGGGAAAGTAAACTTGTAACTCCGCCTTCTTGCGGAAGGATACATGAAATTTCCCCTGTGTTCCCTTGGTGAAAGGGGGTAATTTATGACTCTTTGGTGGATTGTGTAACAGAGATGTCCCCCCCCCCCAAAAAAAAATGGGTCTTGTTTTTTAAGAATCTATAGCGCATTCAAGATACTATTTACAATTACATCATTCTTTTTGAGTTTGAGTCTGTGCTTGAAAATAACTACAAATACGTTTTGTACAAAAATCTATCCTCTGTTTTTTATTCCACCTTTCTTAAAATTATTTATATATACTAAATAAGTTATATTTTATTAATAATTAAAATGAACAATTAATATTTATTAAATGTATCTTGAATCATCAGGATAAAGTGAATTAGTTTTTGCATTCTTTTCTTACATATCTCCAAAATCGAAATTCGTGTGTTTTTTTCTCAAGTTTACGTTATTTGAATATCAGCTGTTTTAAAACATTTTGCACAGTTTATTTCAGTTATTAAATAAAATGGATCATCGTTGCAGCTTCAAAAAAAGATTATTTCTTTCGGCTAAACGAAAAAAGAATATAGGACAGAATTTCAGGAATTGGAAAGAAAAGTGTGTATTTCTTTTTTCTAAATTCTTGTTCCGCTGTTCATTTCAAATATTGTGAAAGTTTCCACATACTAAATGGATTTATTGATCATCTCATTTTAAATGAGATTCAAATATTCCAAAGATGAAATACCATTGATCTACATGACGTTGATTTAAAATAAATCAGAAAGTTTTCCATAATTTTAAGAATATTTTTAGTAACATTAATAGTTTCTTCTTAAAACATATAAATTTCAATCAATTTATTTACTATTCCAACTGATGTTTTTATTCCATTTTTATTTCCTTCATTGAAAATTCAACTTACAAATAACATTACAGAATTTTTTAAAAAAATTTCTGTCTGAAAAGCAGTATCTGCATTTTGCATTTTCATTTATACATGTGTTTCATATATTATTCAAGATAACTCATCAATGCTTTTTTTTTTCAAAATGAATTCTAAGCGAATGCGCAATGAAGAATGCACCCCTGCAAGTACAAATACAGGCAAATGGTTCCACAATTTTAAAGTTCAAGCCCAGTACCACTAAAGACCCACTGTGTAGCAGAGCGATGCACGTTAAATTTGTCAAGAGCTCAAACGTCCTTCCTTTGGTGTGGTAGTTAGGAGATGAGGTGCTATCTCAGGTGTCATCCTCGTCACTTGACCATGGTTCAAAATTACGAGGTCCATTACCAAAAGCTCTCATGTAACTGAACAGTGTGACGTTAATATTCACTCACTTACTCCACAATTTTAATGTTTAACATCTCAGTAATTAGAGATTTTCCCCAAAAATCCCGGGAAATTCTGATTGGAATGGGGTTGCACAAAAACACTTTCTAGTTCTAGGGGTTCCACAAAAGCACCTTCAAGTTCAAGGGGTTCCATGAGTTGAAAAAGTTTGAAGACCACTGCTCCAGAGCAGTATATGTTATTTGCGACAGACTCCGTAATTCTAAGCCAAGTGTGGCCAAACCGCAGCCTTGAATAATTTTGGGACCCTCGAGATTCATCACAAAATATGATTATTTTGTACAATATTTTTGTTTTTAATGTAGTGTTTTGTAACAAATATATTCCATAACTGTTTCTATTTTATTACATTTCTTTTGTTTTAATACATTCTTAGAAGTATGCGGTATTGCAGCACAGCATCACACTTGTTGTATGTCGTGGTTAAATTATAAGCATAGTTTGATAAGTTGTCAATAACTTACATGACATCCCAATGTTGTCAGTAATCCAGGAATATAGTATTACTTGGACGGCAAGCAATGTGGGCGTTTCAAATGTGCCGCCATTAACGAAATGTAAACAAACCCGGAGGACAGGGTGAGAAATGAGTGGAGTTGAGAAACAGCTTTTGCTGATGGCAGCTGTGCATTGGAGATCCGATCGTCGCTTGTGACGTCACAGTGCTATCTGGCCACTCAGGAGTTTCTCAATAGTTTACATCGCTTGTTGGGGAAGTGATACAATATGTTAATTATATTAGTGTATAAATATGGATCGCTACTGCTGTGAAATCCGTAGCAGTTGGGTGTTTCTCAGCGAGCAGCTGACTCCATACTGTACTCATGTTTTTGAGCAAGGTGCTCAGTTAAAATGTTTTTAACTGTTTTTTTATTGTAAAAATGTCACTATAAATTTCATCTTTTGAATCATCTTCAATAAATGTGGTTGTTTACGAAATTCTCGTCTTTGATGAAATTGTGATGGGTCCACACCCGTTATTTAATTTTAAGATCCAGTGTTAATAACCCTGCTAGTTAGTTAGTTTTCACACTTTAATGTTGGAAGTGTAGAACTTAAGATGGGTAGACAAGGGTTATGGGCCCAGTCACGGGTTACTTGCCCAATCAGAGCTAAATTTTTTTAGAGGTGGGGAGGTGAAGAATTTTTGTGACGGACTTTGAAAAATTTTTGATGCAAGTTTTTTTTTGAATTTTAAGATGCGGATTTATTGAACTGTGATTTTCTTTTTTGGACTGTGTCAATGGATTGGTTCCTGCGGTCAAATTATTAGAAACTTTTGTGCGTGAAGTTCAAATTTTTCAGTTGTTAGCGTTTTTGAAAAATAAAGTTCAATGTTTAAGTGAACTTTTATTTAACTTTTTCGTCAAGTACGCTTCGCCAGACTTTACGCTGTTTCCAGTCTAGTTTTTCCTACAAGTTCCACCCGACGAGGGCCGTATCCAGATGGATGTCGTACAAGGCGTCCCCCTATTGACAGCGTCGAACTGGGAGGTATGGAAAGTTGAGACAAAAGTCAGCCTCATGCATTACGGTGCATGGTTCATCGAAAAGGAAGAAAGTAATCCTGAAGAAGAAGCGAAACTGTCTTGGGGAGATCGATGTGATTTAAAGTTGAGGAAAGATAGTGCGTTCACTCTTATATATCAGAATATTTCTAAAGAATTTATAAACTTCTGATTTCCGGCATCACGGATGGTGCGGAAGCATGGAAAATTCTTCAAGAGCATTTTGAGCCAAATACCTGAGCTAGAAAAATACAACTGCTTGACGAATTCTTCTGTACTAGATACGTTCCTGTCGAGAATCTTGGTTTGTTTATCTGCCGTGTCAAGCGTTCTGCCGAACGTCTAAGAGAAGTTGGACATGATTTACCTCCACTCTACCAAGTTTACCAAATGATAAGGAGTCTTCTTGACGATTTCCGAACAACAGTACAAGCCATCTATAGATGGAGCGATAAGGATTTCGTTCCAAATAAGATCAAGGCCGAGTTGTTGCTAGAAGAAAATAGCCTCGGCGTTGTAAAGAAGGACTTGGAAGACGTAAGTACTTTTGCTTTTTCTGACGAGGTCAAACATAAGATAAAGAAGCAAAAGTCAAAATTTAAGCCTAAAAATTTAGATGTTAATTCTAATTCGAGTGTTAAATCTACTAAGCGAGTTGTTAAAAGTTCTAATGTAGTAAGAAAGAGTAAAAAATAGGACCTTGCTATTTTTGTAATGCATATGGTCACCTGATTTCAAATTGTAAACTAAAGATAAATAGTGAAAGTGATAAATTTAATAATGAAAATAAGAATTGTAAAGAAACATTTAATGTTGAGCAAAAAATAACTTTTTCTGAGCCGGACTGTAATTTGATAGAACTGGAGGCTAATAATTCAGACTTAAAGTTTGATAAATCTAGCTGGGTTTTTGACACTGCAGCGACTGCACACTTCTGCAATAATAGAAATTTGTTTTTAACATTTGAACCAGTAAAGAATATGCAGATGTCGCTTGCTGTGGGTGAGAAAGATAGTCCAGTCAAGGGAAAAGGGATAGTTCATTTTTTTGTTAAAAGAAAGAATGGTATCTTTAATGAAATAATTTTAAGGGACGTTTTGTATAATCCTAAACTGCGTAGAAACCTTCTTTCTGGGGTAAAACTAGAAAAACAAGGTGTTAAGTTTATAGGTAATAATGCAAAAATTTTAGTGTATGATAAAAACTGGAATAACTTATTTTTTGCTCGCCGATATAATGACTTGTATTTTTTAAAACCCTCTAAGTATAAATGTAATGGGAACAGCAGGCCGGTTAATGTGACAGCGAATCGGGTAGAAAAACATGACATTAATGAGATGGCATTCAAGACTGTGCCATGTAAATAATGAGTATATAGTTGCTACTAGTAAAAATAAAAGTGTTCGTGGCTTACCTGAGCTGTCCGGATTGACTGAAAACTGCATACCATATAAACTTGCTAAATCTAGACAGGTATCTTTTAAACCTATTGGTAAAATAAGGTCAAAACAGGCCCTAGAGCTGTTGCATATGGATCTTTGTGGTCCCTTACCAGTAGCATCACATGGGGGTAATAGGTATTTTCTTTCAATAATAGATGACTACTCTCGAAAAGTCACGGTTTTTACTTTGAAAAACAAGTCGAATGTCTTTCAGACTTTTGTTAGATTTCAGAGAAGGGCTGAAAGATTTTTGAACAAAAAGGTAATTTCAGTAAGGACCGATCGTGGACTCGAGTTTTGTAGTGGTGAATTTAAGGCTTTTCTGGAAGGTCTAGGTATATAGGCCATGAAAAAAAAAACTCTTATTCCCCCGAGATGAATGGAGTAGCTGAAAAATATAACTTAACGGCTTTGGACGGAATAAAAACTCTATTAAATGCAAGTGGGTTATGTCAAAAGTTTTGGGCAGAGGCTTTGCTCTGTTTTTCTTATACCTGGAACAGGGTTTGCCGTAAAGGATGCAAGAAAACCCCATTTGAGTTATATGGTGGAAAGAAACCCTCAGTTTCCCATCTAAAAAGGTTCGGCTGCTTAGCGTTTGTTGGTGTCCCTAAACAACTCAGGAAAAAACTCGATATGCCATCAAAACTGGGAATAATGTTGGGGTACGCTCAGAGCACTAAGGGGTATAGAATCTGGCTGATGGAGGAAAACAAGGTAGTAGAGACTATCAACGTAAGATTTGATGAAGGGAAAAGAGGAGTGGACTCTGGAAAGACTTTTACGGGACCAGTGAGAAATTATATTTTGAAGGATTTCCCAGAAGATGGTGATATCTTTTCCGCGGTTGGTGACCAAGTTGATCATCCGGAAGCTGACAGGGAGAGAGATACCAGACCTGGTGGTGCTGGTTCAGAAAGTCAAACCGGAGGGACACCTACTCTTAGGCCCTGTGCTTCAATTCCTTGGATATGTAAACCAGTTGAAAGGAAGGATAAGTCTCGAACGGATATTTATTCTTTTTTTGAGGGTAGCAATGTAAGACTGAGGTCATTTAATGAGGTACAGAAATACTGCAAAGATAACAATATAGATTATGACCAGAATTTATTTAACTTCAGCGGTAAGAACAGCTCATCGGGGAAAGTTGCAGACTTGCTGAATCTCCCATTGGAGGAAGAAGCAAACCTTGCTGAGGTTAGAATCCCAAAAACTTATAAAGAGGCCACCAGAACACCTGAGGCAGCGAATTGGGAAGGTGCGATGGATAAAGAAATGCAGGTCATGTATGACCACAAAGTCTGGAACCTCGTAGAACCACCCAAGGAAGCTAAAGTTCTGGGATGTAGGTGGGTCTATTCACTTAAGCGTAATGAGCAAAATGAAATAATGAGGGCTCAGGGATTCAACCAGGTGAAAGGAGAAAATTATGATGAGGAGTTCAGTCCGGTTGTCAATTTTTCAATTATAAGGACTATTCTTTGCAATTTTTGTTTGTCTTTTCAAATGGTTTCATACACAGTTGGATGTGAATAATGCTTATCTATATGCTAGATTAGACGAAGTAATCTATATGCAACAACTAGAGGGTTATGTGAATGAAGCCAATAAAGTATGTAAATTAAACAAAGCATTGTACGGTCTTCATCAAAGTGGTCGCCAATGGTATTTTGAAATAGATGATGTACTGTTTAATTTAGGTTTTCAAAAAATTTTGAGGTGTAACTTTGTATATGTTTATCAATGTAGATTAATTCTTTTGTTGTATGTAGATGATATAGTGATGTTTGGAAAGACCAAGAAGGGCTTGGATAATGGTATAACACTTTTACAGGGACATTTCGACTTGAAATTACTAGGGAAAACCAAGAAACTATTAGGTATTGAGTTCGAAGAGACAAAGGAGAAACCTTACATTCACCAAAGTTCATACATAGAAAAATTATGGAAGCAGTATGAAAGGTTTAAATTTGGAGTAAGTTCTCTCCCAATTCCTAAGGGTCTTGTGTTATCCAAATTGGATTGTCCAAGTACCCTGCAGAGATAAATGAAATGGCTAAATATCCATACAGAAACTTAATTGGTAGTCTAAGTTTTATCGCTGCTAGGACAAGACCAGACATAATGTATGCCGTCAATTTATTGTCCCAGTTTCAGTCCAATCCTGGAATTAAACATTGGAACAGTTTGCTAAAATTATTAGGTTACTTAAAGTATACATATCACTATAAGTTGAAATTATCAAAAATAAGTAATTTAAATTTAACTAGTTATTCAGACTCGGACTATGCAGCCAATAGAGATGACCGGGTTTCTATAGGTGGATATATTTTGTTGGTGGATGAAACTCCTGTTTCTTTGAGAACTTTCAAACAAAAATGTATTAGTTTATCCACTATGGAAGCGAAGTTTGTCACTCTAACAGAAGCAGCGAAAGAACTGATTTGGCTCAAGGATGTTTTAGAAAATGAGTCTTTAAAATTAGAATTAAATGATTGTTTGCTGTTGTGTGACAATCAGGCTGCCATTTCTTTTTCAAACTCACCCTTTGAGAATCATAAGATGAAACATATTCATGTTAGATACCTATTTATAAGAAACCTAGTATATGACAAATTTTTTTAATTAAAATATGTTCCGAGTAAATTAAATTTATCGGACCCATTTACAAAACCACAAGTTAAAGAAGCGTTGAATAAATTTTGTAGTAAAATTTTTGATGTGTAAAAATTTTATCAAATGTTAAATGCTAACATATTTTTCTTTTTGCAGCATTTGGTTTTATTGAGGTCAGACTGGATGATGGAGTAACGTTCCCCGCAGGATGGTGTGTGAACCGTGTTTCGGTTCCGTGGATGAGTACGAGCAGCCCTCAGTACCGTCTCGGAGGGGGTGAAAATGTAATTCGCCAGAGTGCTCATCTGGGGGATTCGGGCACAGGGAGCACATCATTCTAGCGAAATTGTCACAGGAGATGTTATTGTTTTTGTTCGTAAGCCCCATTATATGTGATTGGAAGCTCCTATAGGTCCACCATCTTCTAGTCTGCCTTCAATAGAGTTTTCAGCTGCAAAGTTTCTGAATTTTGAGAATTTGTTTAAATTCTTTCCTCAAGTATATTGGACTCTAGAAATATTTTTCATTGAGAAAGTGTTGTTCATGTTTATATTATGTCATTTATCTGTATATTTTGTTAAGTGTGATATTCTGGAATGCTGACAAGGGGGCCGCTTGTTGTATGTCATGGTTAAATTATAAGCATAGTTTGACAAGTTGTCAATAACTTACATGACATCCCAATGTTGTCAGTAATCCAGGAATATAGTATTACTTGGACGGCAAGCGATGTGGGCGTTTCAAATGTGCCGCCATTAACGAAATGTAAACAAACCCGGAGGACGGGGTGAGAAATGAGTGGAGTTGAGAAACAGCTTTTGCTGATGGCAGCTGTGCATTGGAGATCCGATCGTTGCTTGTGACGTCACGGTGCTATCTGGCCACTCAGGAGTTTCTCAATAGTTTGCATCGCTTGTTGTGGAAGTGATACAATATGTTAATTATATTAGTGTATAAATACGGATCGCTACTGCTGTGAAATCAGTAGCAGTTGGGTGTTTCTCAGCGAGCAGCTGACTCCATACTGTACTCATGTTTTTGAGCAAGGTGCTCAGTTAAAATGTTTTTAACTGTTTTTTTATTGTAAAAATGTCACTATAAATTTCATCTTTTGAATCATCTTCAATAAATGTGGTTGTTTACGAAATTCTCGTCTTTGATGAAATTGTGATGGGTCCACACCCGTTATTTAATTTTAAGATCCACTGTTAATAACCCTGCTAGTTAGTTAGTTTTCACACTTTAATGTTGGAAGTGGAGAACTTAAGATAGGAAGACAACACTCGATTCCTGTAACTCCAGTGCGCTACCAGTTGCTAGAGTTAGACATATTTGATCATTGCATTATTATTATTAAATTATCTATGCTTGCGTAGATGAAAAATTATGAATCAATAATTCATTCCATTTTAAAATTTAATTCCAATAAATGTTTGTGATGGGTCCAAATATAATATAAAAATATATAATTTTTGTTTGCAGCCCGCAGGATTATAATGTTTTTCCGAAGTGGCCTGCAAGGTCCTTTGAGTTGGCCATCCCTCTTCTAAGCCAAGATCGGATAGCGAGAATGACACTTGAGTTTACAGTTTCTTTGTATTCTTCATGACCTTTTTTGAACTTGGGAATATCGCGTCTTTAGCCATTATGGTATCTGATCCTCCATGGTTTTAAATGCTCATTTAAATTATTTTTATTGTTATTTATAAAATATATTGCTGGTTTCTGTTTGTGATATTAAAGATATCACATTAGTGTGATAAATAAGAAAAATATTTAGTATGATTGAGGGAAAAAGGTAATTGAAATTGAAATCTCTCTCTCGAATAAAATAGATTTAAAACGAAAACTATGGCAAATATAGCTTCCTTTACCACAGTTTCATTCAATTTTTTTGTAACTGAATTTATATTAGAAATTCCAACACTAAAACTGTTCTTCCAGAAAATTGTGTGGGCTCCAAAACTACTTTATCTGGTGTAGCTAGGTATCCAAAAGCCTTGGTGAAAAAAACAACAATAAAGAGAATATTGGTTGAGTTTTATTAAGTAAAAATATATTAGTATTTTAGATATACAAAGTTACTTTCACGTCAGCCCTGTGTCAAGCTCTGCAGAACATAGGAAAGCAAAGCTACATACTACTTACATGTATGCGTATGAATTTCCTTGTGAATTTAGTGATTACCCAGGTTCAATTTCACACGTGATAGACAGGAAACGATAAAAAAATATATGCATAAACAAGAAAATATAATACAAAATTATTATAATTATTTAAAATAAAACACACTTAGGAAAAAACAGAGGAAGGGGGACAAAATTACATCAGTCTGTTGCAGATACCAGATTGCAAAACATTGAAACAGGAAAATAGCTTATTATGAATCATATTGTTATAAAAAAATAAAATGACCAAGAAGAAATAGCTTCCTGTGTAGTTTTTTTTAGATGTATGGTAAGATATTTCATGGAACTTGATGTTTATTTTCAAGTAAAAATTAGAAAATTGAAAAATAATATAAACTTTTTAATAAGTAAAATTCGCAACACTATACAAACAAAGGAAAGAATTTAGGGGAATTCCTTACAAGTTTGAAATTACTTTCAACGGAGTTGCCATGATTACAGCTATGTAACAATCTTTTATATTTATACCTCAATTATGGGAGAAATTATCGCAAGTTCGACTTGCTTGGTGGTCAAGGCGCGAGGGCCCCCTGAGCTCAAGGGCCCCTGTGCATGGCACCACCTAGCCCATTGGTAGTTACGCCACTGTACTTTATTAAATTTATATAAGATTTTTTTTTGTTTCATGTCTTAAAACGTTTTTAAGTAAAATTATTGAACTGAATTGGAAATAAAGAATTGACCTGAAATATTTCAGGAAAGAGAATAATTTAAATCACATTACACTACTCATTCCATTATTTTTATAAATTTTTCTTGTCATTAAACTGTTTAAAAAAGGATTTTGATGCAATTTAATACTGAGGAATATCACAGGAAATTGTTTTGAATGTACAGAAATATATATATATATATATAAAGGTTTCTGCCTTAACTAAAACTTATATTTTTATAAAATTCAAATGAAATACTGATGTTCCTCAGACAGAAATGAAACAGCGTAAAAAAAGCAGTTTCTTTGTATAACTAGAATGTCCAGACGCAGTTTTCAGGTACGGGAAAACTGCCATGGGGTGGGCAGTAAAAGAGGGGTCAGTTGTCATATAAATAGTCTTATAGCTGCTTGTAAACTGGACACTCCAAGAACAAAAATAGAAGGCGGAAGAGGGGTTCCTATCTTGAGCTCAGATTGCACTTAAAATTCCTCTCTCAACTGTTGTAGAAGAGGCTTGTATAATTCTGTGACGTCATTTTCTTTCATCATGACAGCTGTCAGAACATAATCATCAGAAAATGGGATAAAGTAAATGCAAATTTGGAAAAACAATAGCTTGAAAAAAAAATGTTTATTTCAAAGTCAAGAAAATTAAGAAAAAAAGGCATATAATTTATCTTTTATGAAGGAACTATTTACCTTCGATCATTAAGACCAGTACTCATCAGTACTTGGCCTTTTCTTTAGAAATGCCCATTCCCCCTCTCAGAAGAGGGCGCTTTCATCATTTTAGAGTTGGAATTTCTGTCTACAGGACCCTTAACCCCTTGCGTCTCGCTCCCGTCAAATTCACAGGGTGAAATTTCCCTCTCTATTCCTCGTGCCCGGGATATTTCCGGACTGGAGTGTTGAAAAGTACCTCGCCAAAAAAAGCTTCAAACAATCTTATTTTTTAAGCAGGGAATATTGTTTATTTCACAATACACCAGATGGCAGTACCAGATTATTTGTAACGTGTTTACTGATAATTATTTAGTTATTTTTAACTAGATGTCAACGCAATCAAACATATGTATTAGCGATACATTTTTGTAATTTTAGGTCAAGTTCTTAGTTACGCTCTTCATGAAAACATGCAAGTTATGTTCTCTGATAAAAAAAAAGATATATTTTTTAATATTGTATGCATTATGGAGTTAAAGTCAGGAAGTGAATCAGATTCTACTTTAGTACTTTTTTGTCACTTGACTACAGTAAAAATATGGGAGCAGTAGACATTGTAGACCTATATATTGGAGATTACTCTATTGCTCGAAAATGAGGTAAGAAGTACTATAAGAAAATATTTTTTCATTTGTTAGATCAAACTATTTTGAACTCATATCTTATTTACAAGAAACAAGAAGGCAAAAAATCATATTTGATGTTCCGTTTATCTTTAGTAGATGAATTTTTGAAAAGTATTGTGTATCAGAAACCACTACAAAACGAGGCCGGCCAAGCTTGGAAATAACCATAACCGTTTGATTGAAAGACATTTTATTAGACATATACTTCCAACTGATAAGAAGCAGCAACCATCAAGAGAATGCAAAGTTTGTTATTCCAAAAGAGATGAAAACAATAAGAAAGTCAGAAAGGAAACATGGTACTACTGTCCAGATTATGATGTTGGCCTTTGCATCTCATGCCTTGAAATTTGTCACACAAGAAAAAATTACAAATGTTTATTTGTATCATGCATAAATGGAATAAAATTTTCATTTAATGTTTGAAACACATGTTTTTTGAAATTTTTCTCTTTGTTGGAAAACCAACATTCAGTGATTATAACCCTAAATGTTTGCTTTACCTAAAAATTAAATTTCGTATTTTAAGCTAAAAATAAATCCAAAAATTAAAAATGAATACATATGTTGAACATGCATTTAGTTTTTTATAATTTTCTTGAATAAAAAAAAATAGGCACTTTAAGGATCGTTTTCTTCAAAATTATCCAAGCGTTAAGGGGTTAAACAATTTTTTTAATTAATATTTATGTACATTGTGTGCAAATTGTTTAACATGAAACTGAGGGGACTGAAATATTTTTTCATGTTAATGGGTATTGCTAAAAAAGAAGAAAACAACATATATTCAATAAAGTTAAGTTTACTAGAGTATATTTTATTTAGATGGATATGTATATTTGCACATATTTAATAAAAATCAATAAAACAAAAACATTTGCAAGAATTAAATAAAATTTTAAAAACATTTAGCAATACCAAAATCTTAACAAATTTCCATTTTCTGTTTTTGATCAACAGCCTTAAGAGGCTCTATCTTTATTTTAAGAGAAATAGGAGTTTGTTTCCCATTGTACTCTTAAAAAGTTCTAAAATAAAAAAAAATGTTTTTTGAACTCACTACTTTTTACTCACACTGCAGTGTACTCATCACTGAATTCCGAAGGCAACAGATGAGATGTTTTTGTGTGGCATTTCTAGGGTGGAAGGTGAAAGTAGTTTAGGCTCATGTCATGGGCTTTTCCTCTTTTGCAAAATATGTGTGTTAAAATTTCATTTCACACCCCTCTAAAATGTCGCCTTGTGTGGCTGGTGTTTTCTGTATTTTGTTCATTCCCAGAAGAGAAATATTTTCATATTAAGAGAAATAAAATGCATGAAAATACATAGTAGTTTATCAGGACCATTGTATTATTTTTTGTTAACAGATATTTCATCTTATGTGTTTTTGTGCTAAATGTATTTCACTGTTTAAAGATAAAACATTGGATTTCTGCAAATTTTGCAACCAAGTATTTAATCAGAATGATTTTTTTTCTCTTTTTCTTTTAGGTGGGATTTGATGTCTTATCACATTTCATAATGACAAGTAGCCTAGATGGATTTTGGTAAGTTATACTTTTTTTTTCTTCTGCAGTTCCGTAATTTTTTATTAAAATTTATTTTTATGATTTTTATTCAATTTATTATATTGCAGAATACATCCAAATCAGCTGTATTTATATAGGCAAATTGTAATTGATGAAATTATGTTAACGGCAATTAAGAATGTAACTATGTATTAAGTTTTCAAGTTGATCGTATCTTCTGTGATAGAAAATGTCTACCAGAAATCTCATTTTTTATAGAGTGTTGTGTATTCTTTACTTTATGTTAAAGTTTGGTACACAACTGTACATCTTTTAACTTAAAAACATACAGATCAAGATGGCAAATGAATGAGATTTGTGTTTAACCCCAAAAAGAAATACAAAATTTTAATTGACCATATAAGAGGCATATTATTGAAGTTGTACTAACATAAAATTTTCTATCATAATTTAGAGTTGATTTAATAAAACAACGCACATTAGAATTTTGATATTTTGTAACAAAGCAAAGATTTCTAGAAGAAAATATAAAAAAAAGCTTCACCAAATGATTTCATTGTCACTTGGAAAAGTTTTAATGAATGAGTGATGGGTATTCCAATAAAGTAGTGTTCCCAATTCATTTAATTTGTGGAAGTAGCACCATGCAAGAATTAATTTTAAGAATTTTTTATTTATCAGTCGGAATACCATGAAAAACAAAAGGATTGATAGTTTATAATGGGCATGGATTAAAAGAGCAACTATATTATGAGTTAAGTTTGCTAAATTTGCCTAAAAAAGATTGAGTTGATATATGTAGATATTTACTGTTCTAATTAACATTTATGTATTTTTGGAACTACTTTTTCGTATGTATTTTTGTAAAAGACATATCCATATTATATATTAAAATAAATCCCCCCCTCTTGTTTAATATTTAAATACGGCTAATTCTTTTAATCTAACAATTGTGCTTTTTGAAACTGTTAAGGGAAAAAAATTATCCGTGTGTATTTGTAAAAAAAAAAAACTTTTTGTTCTTTAATTCTGAATTATTGGGTTTTTTTAAAAAATAATTTCAAGGAATATTTTTTTTTAGTTATTTCTATTCCTCGTGCCCGTGATATTTCCAGACTGTTGAAAAGTAACTCGCCAAAAAAAGCTTGTAAGGATCTATTTCTTAAGAACAGAATATTTTATATTTCTTAATCTATACACCAGATGGCAGTTCCAGATTATTTGTAACGTGTTAACTGATAATCATTTTTTTTTTTTTAACTAGATGCCAGCACAATCAAACATATATATTAGCAATACGTTTTTGTAATCTTAGGTCCAGTACTTATTTATGCTCTTCGTGAAAACGCTTAGGTTGCGTTCTCTGATAAAAAAAAATATATTTATTTTTTGATTTTATATACATATATTATGGAGTTATAGTCAGAAGTGAATTGGATTCTACTTTTAGTACTTTTTTGTCACTGACTGCAATAAAAATACGGAACTAGTAGACATTTATTTTTTTTAATCCTACGCCAGACCTAGGCATGACCGCCATGAGTCTATGTCGGGCAGCCCAATATAGTTCTGAAACACACACGAAAGAAGATAATTTGTTAGTAGCATTAACAGTTACTATGTCGGTAAGTCCAGGACAAGAGTCCAGGTGGTCTCCACACATATCTCCATTAGAACAAAGTAGGCACGTTGCAGTATCAGCCAAACCAAATCTGAAAAGGTGCTTTCTGAGGTAGTCATGTCCAATCTGGACTCTGAAATTTGCGACACTCACAGGTCTTGGTAGGTCGCAAGGAATGGGACTCTCCATTAAGGAACCCCAACTCTTTCCATTCACAGAGTTCTTGACAATCTCTTGAAGATGGGTCTTGAATCTAGAAGTAATGATCCTCTTAACGCTATGGTATCCGAAAGGAGAGTCAGGCTGAGATAGAGCAGAGCCAGCTACAGCTAAGGCATCTGCAAGTTTGTTACCCTTCACTCCACAATGACTTGGTACCCACTGAAGGGTTACATTGGGACCATTATTTATTAGAGAATTTATCATGCGTTGGCAATCGAGAACAAGGCCATTTCTCGAAGGCAGAAATAGCAGCCTGTGAGTATAAAAATTGCAATGTTTCGATCTTCTCTTTTACCAACCTCAGTCAGTGCCATATGGACCGCTGCCACTTCACCATCATAGTTAGTACAATTTGCACCAACTGCCCTGCTAAGGCTGAAGTACCTGGAGTAAACCCCCGCACCAACATCATGATTAGCCCCAGCAGCAGAACCATCCGTATACACATGTAGCCAGTGTGTCTCAGGGAATCTTTTGCCAATAGTGGCCAAAGCAGCCATTCTCAACTCAGTATTGATGCAGGATCTTTTATTGACTGGCAGCACCAAATCCAAATTATAGCAGGCTGGGCTCAAATGTCTAATAAATTCTCCAGTCTGAAGCAGGAACTGTCTGTTAGAAGAAGGGATGTCAAAATCAGTAGACAGTTCTTTAGTCACATGTTAGAAAATAGGTTGGGATTTTAACCTACTTTCTGCAGGGTTGTAGTTTTCTCCAAAAGTCACCATGCCTCTTCAATCTCTCGATTAACTTAAGAGTACCCATTTTCCTCTGGAAGGTCAGGGGTTCGATATTTGCCTGTCCGATATTTGTATGGCCTGGATGGGTGTTGAAAATGCTCCACCTGTTATGATTCTAAGGGCATTATTTTGGACAGTTTCAATTTTGTTCTGAACCGCTTCAGATGCAGTTACAAGAAGCTCACTGCCATATTCAATAGCCGGTCTGATATATGATTTATAGGGGGGTACAAAGGAGATCTTGTGTAGTACTCCATTTCACACCAGAAAGTCTTTTAAGCAGCCCATTTCTTGTTTTACCAACGGCCTGTACCCTGCTGGCTTGCTTGTTCCATCTCAGTCTTGAATCCAAAGCAATTCCAAGGTAGGTGGCCTCTTGGGTCCTCTGGAACATAGGTTAAAATACCAACCTACCTTCTTACATGTGACTAAAGACATTGTAGACCAATATATTGGAGATTACTCCTTTGCTCGAAAACTAGATAAGAAGTACTATAAGAAAATATATTTTCATTTGTTAGACCTAATTATTTGGAACTCATACCTTATTTACAAAAAATAAGGAGGCAAAAAATCACATTTAATGTTCCGTTTTTTTAGTAGAGGAACTTATTGAAAAGTATTCTATATCAGAAAGGTCTGCAAAATGAGGCCGGCCAAGCTTGGAGAATAACCCCAACCATTTAATTGAAAGACATTTTATTAGAGATATCTCCAACTGATAAGAGGTGACAACCATCAAGAGAATGCAAAGTTTGTTGTTCCAAAAGAGATAAAAAAAAAATAAGAGATGAAGAAAAGAAACTCAGTAATATTGTCCAGTATGTGATGTTGGACTTTGCATCACATGCTTTGAAATTTATCACATAAGAAAAAATTACTAATGTTTATTTATATAATACACTAGTTGTTACCCACCCGCTTCGCTGGGTATTTCATGATGTTTTATAAATTTTTACTGGTTATATATATGTATAAATTATTGATATCTTAAGTCCTAGCATTAAGAATTCAATTGTATTGAAAAATATACTTATGCCGCCTGTTGAAAAAAAAGGGGAGAACTCATCTAATTTGTATTTTCTAAAAATCTCTAAAGCTGAAGTATAAAATGATGTTTGCACTTTCGTAACCCTATAATCAAGCGGATTCTCGCAAAACCAGTTTTCGGTGGATCTCTACTCTGGAAAATGAACATGCAAGCCAAATTTCAAGTCTAAATCTAAAAGGGGAAAAAAAACGAAATTTTTACTATGAACTTATTTTTACTTATTAACTACTTATTTTTACCCTTGTAATCCAGTTGAGGGTCGTTTTCCAAAATAACTGTTCTTAGTGGATTTCAATTCAACAAAAGAAAAATGCAAACCATATTTCATTATTATAGTCCTTGTAGTTCGAAAAACAGAATTTTTTGTCAGTATATATTGTTACGAATTTTGTATAAAATAATGTAAATAATTTGGATTTGGATGTGCAATTCCTTTATATTACTCTATATTTATTTTATGTTAAGATTGTAATATTCACAAGCAAGCCGTCCCTTACGTTATAATGGCAATTCAATGGGAACTTGGCGAAATATTGGCGATAGAGCCAAGTTGGCATCATTTTTGGCGACCAAGTTGGCGACATTGGCGACCATGTTGGCGAGTTCGGGACCCTCTGGATTCTTCTAGAAATTAGTAGAAAAATCCACTAATTTCACGATCTGTGGCACGAGCGCATCTTTCCAGAAATTTCGGCCTCTGCTATAAATAGAGAGAGACTCGCCGCAACAGTCAGTCTGATTTCAACCAGCGAGTAGGGAGCACTGTTTTGATTAGCGATTGCCTTGAACTTAATCAGCTCGGCTGTGCTTGTGAATAATCATTTACATACGTGTATTTAGACACTGCTTATTGTGTCTGAGTGCTGTTGAAGGTGGGAAATCCTTCTGTTATTTGTTCAGTGAACTTTGCTGTTGAATCCTGTATTTTTAAGGATTGATTTACGCTAATAAATAGCATCGCTCGCAAAGAACTGTCTTGTTGCTTACGACTGCTTTTGCATAAAATCCTCGAACCCCGATCTACGTTACAATATATATATATATACGTCCCATTAATCCCCTGACCCCCCAGGAGTTGATTTCTGTAAAATACATTCATAGTAGATCCATATTCAACAAAAGAAACATGTTTAACCAATTTCAAGTATGTGGGTCTAACAATTCAAACTCATGATTTTTTTCCCCATAATTCCCTGTGAACTCTCGCAACCCTCCTTGGGGGTTTATTTTCATTTTAATGTTTCGTTTTAAGGGAACTCTGTTCCATGAAAGGAACATGCCCACCAATTTTCAAGCAGGTAGGTATAATAGTTTAAAAAACGGAAATATTTATATCCATTACGCCCCTTAATCCCCGAAATGAAACTTGTTTTTTAATTTTCGCAAAACCCATTTTGTAGCGGTTCTTTTCTCTATGAAAGGAATCTGCTTACCAAACTTCAAGATTGTACGTCTAATAGTTTAAAAATGGGTATAATTATCTATACTACCCCTAGAGCCCCCGAAACGCCACTTGGAGGTCTGTTTTTACAAAACCCATTTTGTAGGGGAGCTGTACTCTATGAAAGGAATCTGCTTACCAAATTTGAAGACTGCGCGTCTAATAAATTAAAAATGGAAATGTTAACAATAACGCCCCTTGAGCCCCCACAACGCCACCTAAGTGTCGATTTTCACAAAACACATTACATAGGGGATCTTTAATCCATTAAAGGATTCTGATTATCATATTTCTAGACTGAACGTCCAGTAGTTTAAAGATGGAAATAATTATCTTTAACACCCCTTAAGCCCCGCAACGCCACTTGGGGTCAATTTTCACGAAGCGCATTTTGTAACATATGTCTATCCTATGAGATGAATCTGCTTACCATATTTCAAGACTGTGCGCCTAATAGTTTAAAAATTGGAATATTTATTTATATCTCCCCTTACCCCCCCCCCACGCCGCAACACCCCTTGGGAGTCAATTTTCCCTAAAACCCATTTTGTAGCAGATATTTACTCCATGAAAGAAACATGCCTACCAATTTTCAAGCAGGTAGGTCAAGTAGTTTGAAAACGAAAATAATTATTTATAATGCCCCCTAATAATTCCACTCTATGAAAGAAATCTGCTTACCCAATTTCAAGTCTGTAAGTTGAATAGTTCCGGAGATATTGTGATTAGTCAGTCAGTGAGTGAGTCGCTTTTCTCCTTTATGTATATAGATAAGTGTAATAAAATTTTCATTTAATGTTTAGAACACATGTTTTTAAATTTTTTCCCCTCTTTGTTGGAAAACCAACATTCAGTGATTATAATTCTAAATGTTTGCTTTACTTAAAAAATTAAATTTTGTACATCAAGCTAAAAATTAATCCAACAATTAAAAATGAATACATATATTGAACATGTACTTAGTTTGATATAATTTTCTTGTATAAAAAATAGGCACTTTGTGACAGATCTATACGGTTCCCACTAACCTTCTCTATTTTTCTTAAAAGTTTTATTTATTTCAACCAATCTCCACCGGGAGCCAGAGCGTGATTTATGCAAATGAGATATATTATATAAGTTCGGGTTTCACGAGTTAACAAAAAAAAAGTAAAGTGAAGAGTTAGAGGAGTGAAGTCAAATGAATTGAAGCATCGGTAGATCAACACGCAGTTGTTGACATTAGTAGATAGCAGTTACGTTACGAGCTACGCCGGGGAGCAGTAGATTGAAATTGGAAAAGATCCCGTATTACCGAGTGTGGATCCTTCTCCATTATCCTATCCAGTCAATAAGGAATTTATCATCACGACGAAACAGCCGATGTTAAAAGATAAGGTTAATGATTTAGAATATTGTGAATACATGTACGTGTTTTAGCTGTAATTGTAGGTGTTTGATCTTTCGTGGATTCAGTCGCGATTCTGTAGTTCCACTAGTAGTAACTTCCTTCTCATACTCCAGTGTGTTTTATTTCTCTTAAATTTGAATTGTGTGATTAGATCCTTCTGTGATTAATAAGCATCAATAAATATAGTGATTTGCAATTATGTCTCATCATTATTCAAATCCGCCTACACGTCCAGAAACATTTAATGGTAGACAGGGAGATGATAATCTGAGGGGAGGATTTAATTCACGACAACTTTTAGGGCCGTTTTCTTCAAAATTATCCGACCGTTAAGGGGTTAATCAAATATGAGTTTTTTTTAACAACTTATTCATTTTTCAAATATTTTGTATATGAAAAACTTATTGGATATATTTTTTGTTTTAGTCACGTTTATGATATAAGAAATGGACAAGTTCTCTATACTTTTGGTGAGTTTTTATTTCTTTTCTGTATTCATTTTACTCACAGTTAATTTACCTTCATAAATGTTTTAATACATTAATATCATAAAATATTTCTTATCTGTAATATGCACTACAAATTTTAAAAAGCCATGATTCAAACTGCTTATAGGTACAAAATTTGAAGAATTCAACATTTCAAAAAATGAGTATCTTAATATATTATTTCACTGGTTTACTCCTAATAACACTTAAAATATAAAAATTTGTATTTCTATAAAATAACTGTATAATTTGTTTTGTTTATTTAATGTAGTATATGGAATTTCATTCTTTCTAATATTGACTTAATTACACAATGTTAATCAGAACTTTTGGAAAAAAAAAAGAGATTTTAATTTTAATTTTTATAGAATATATTAGCAACATATCTATATTGTATTGTTTACGTTTTAATTTTTCCTTTAGCCCCAAATATTTAGAAGTTGAAATAAATCTCAATAATATGAATCTGAGGGGAAAATATTTTGCTTACATGTATATTCCCATTCAACAGATGAAATTTTTACTATGAAAGATTAAAAAATTCTTTGTTATTTCTTGCTGCTTCATTGCGTTTACAATTGCCTTATGCTGTAAATACATCTTTAATTTGAAAATTGTAGTTCTACCAAAGATTGTAGTATGAAATAGTGGGGGATTGAATTGTTTTAACTTGACCGTAAAAAGAAAGAAAGGTTAATGAAATTTAAACAAAAAGCTCCATGATAGAATTTTATCAATTGATTTGTTTCTTATATTTTATATAATGATCAAATAAACACACATGTTGGATGTTTTATTAAAATACATAAATAACTTCAATATTAATGTTCTTTATCTAGCATATAGCTAAATTTTGTTTTTAACAGTATAATGACTTTATAAATGTAATGGATAATTTGTCATCTGAAGATGTGGCTGCAGCAGCAGTGTGGTCATGAATCATAACTCACATTGTTTCCTTCAAGTTTAGGGTTCAAGCTCTAGTACCTATGACCTTTTCGTGATGACTTACTGATCAATGGAAAACATTGTAGAGACAGGTGTGTCACATATGCATCCTTTCCAAATGTCACCAGCAGCCGGATGATGCACTGGTGAATCGCACTTCGTAATGGCATAATGTGGAAATCAAGAGAGTAAGGCGCCAGAGGGGGATAAGGCTCAAGTGTCATCCTTGCCACTTGACTGGGGTCATAAGATAAGATTATCATAAGATCTATTCCCAACAGCTCTTGTGTTGTTTCATAGTGTGACAATCACAAACAATCAATTAATTTCGAAATACTCTAAAGTTACATATATATGTATAAACACATTTTCAACTCATGAAGTAAATTGTAATGTTAATTTAGGTGAAGGTGCTGCAATATCTTACGCTAAATTTTCTAGAAATGGTAAATATATTATGGCTTCCACACAAGATGAGTAAGTATTAAATTTTTTTAAAAAAAATTATACAATCCTTATAGTTGCTTTTTAAGTGATGAAAAGTATTTTGGAAAGTCATATTGGATTTTTTAAAAAAAAAGTTAGATGAACAAAATTGTTTTCATTATAAAGAAACTATATACTGTATATTTCAGAATATTAATCAATCTGTATGTTTCAAAATATAAGCAAAAAGTGTGCTTTTTTTTCAAAAATTTACTCAAAATTCAAAACTTATAAATATTGCAAGGGAGGGGGGGGGGTATCCTGTAATTCATTAAAAAGTTTATATGAATATAAAAAGTTCTGCCAAGTGGGGTAAAATGGGTGGAATAATTTCCAATCAACTTGTTGTAAAGTGAACTGTTAGGTACCCAATAATAATAATTTTATTTGCATACATGCTGAAAGTTTTCTGAAAAAGAGAACTGGCTTTCATGCCAATTCTCTTTTTCAGAAAATGTTTCCAAAGTCTAGTATTACCAAGCAGTACAGATTTACAAAGACTGAATGAAGCATCTGCTGTGATTAGTGAACTGGTTTCTAGTTAAAAAGAATATATAATTAAATGCATAACCTAATTGTCCCCCCCCCTCAGTAGCATCTGATAGTAGTAATAATACAGACTACTAATTTTATCCCATTGTGGTCACTTACTGCGCCCATAGAAATGGCTTTAATTCAAAGAAGCCTTTTTGCATATTAAAATTTGATTGGGAATTCCACTGGAGGAAATATTAGCAAATTCATTATAAATGAATTTAATCCTTTTGTTACAAGCCCTCTTTTTTATGACTGTTGTGAATAAAAATGATTTGTGTGAGTGGCAGCATGGCGCCACGTTTTTGTAACTATGAAAATGTTGTGTGACATCACTGTTATGTATATAAAAAGTCACGTGTGCTTGCTCGCTCGGCAATTCTGAATAAAGTTAATTACTTTAGGTTACTGGCTAATGACTGAATCACTTTCCACCAATGCCCAGCATCTGGTAGATGCAGCCCACAGAACTTAAGAATCAATCTTGTTCCATATAGTAGGAGTATGATATTCCCTTCAGGATGGAGCTGTAGCGAATTGAATCATTTTACAGGGCAATGGTTTTATGTTGCCAAGCATTTTAGAAGGGGGGGGGGAGGATCACACTCCTAGCCCACATTTTAGATTGTTACCTAAGCTTTAAATTATGACACAAGTATGTTCATCTTCTGATAAATGTTTTCTTGCCATAATGAAAAGAAAGAAAAAAAATCTGGAGTCATAACTTTCCAAAATAAAAGAAATACATGTACTTCTCTTCCTATTTTGAGAAATACCCTAAAAGGCTACATAGTAATAAAAAATTTCATAAATTTAATTGGAATCACTGAGAACATTAACTTGCACATGTGTTTTATATCAACTGAGATATTTAAGCAAAAAACTCCATTTATTTTCATCACTTATCTCCTGTGGGATTCCCTATTTTTATTTTGAATTAAATACCAAATTTTAAAAAAATTCTGCAATGAGAGAGAGAGAGAAATAAAGATTAATCTTCTCCTGTCTTGAAGTATTCCACTATCACTGCCATTTAGTGGGGCAAGGAAAGTTTAGTAAATAAATGTTCCATATAAGAAATCATATGACGCACCCAGCAATTCCTATGATTTTCTTGACCGTAATAGATGTTTTTGGGAAATTTATATATGATTTGCCCTGTTATGAGACATGTTCATAAGGAATGTATATATCATTCACCCACACACATCAAGAAGGGGTTAAAAATATTTAGTTTCATTAATGGCTAATAATGCTTTAGTAATAACAAGAGGGAAAATTTACTTCTATTTAAAGGAGGGGGGGGTGGACTTAATGATTATGTGTTGCTTGAGTTATTTAGTTAATTTGGCATTAAAAAAGGGGACTGCTTCTTTTTTTTTTACCTTTCCAAAACTGATGAGATGCTCATAGACATTATATCTATAAAAAAAAATGCCAAAAGAAAACAGATTTTACAAAGTTTTTAAAAGTTTTCAAACTGAAGAAACCCATTTGACAATATAAGCAAAGCTTTGCATTAAAGTTTACTTTATTAATGTAGATGCAAATATACCTTGATTTATCAATGGGCCTGGTTTGCGTATTTTTAAAGCTAACTGCAGTAAAGAACTAAGCAATGTAAATTACCATTACAAAGAAAATTGGAAAGTGTAAATGATGTTAACTACTAGGCTAAATATATAGAACATTTAAATAAATGTTTTTTGATTGTATCCTTAATATTTTTATACTATTTCATGTAATTACGTTATAAACAAACTCCCCCAATTAAGGAGAAGTATTAAGATATATTGTGGTAGAGACCTTGCAAAATTGATTGCTAAATTTAACAATATTAAATATTTCATTAAATTATTTCCATACATGCTTGTAAATAATGCAAATCTAATGATGATGAAGTATATTGGTGCCATTGTCTGAAAGTGTTTTTGTAAACTATATCTTTTTAAAACTAACCTCTGTATGTTTAATAGTGTTTTTTTTTATATATAAATGTAACCTAAAGGTTTAATTTCGCTGTATTTCTTTTATAAAAATATCTTTACTGTAAAGTCATTGCTTTCCTGTACTACAATATACATTTGCCTTTAAATTAGGATATTTACCTTAGTGTATTAATTTTTATGAATAAAGTTGATTGAGAGAGAGAAAAGAATTTTTTTATAAAAATATTTTTACTGTGACTTTTTTTTGTGTGTATATTATGCATTGTCTTATAATTTTTATGCATTTTTTAAAAAATTCATTAGAAATGTCATTCATGTAGTATTTTACACTTTGCCATTTTTAAAAGTTATCAGGTTATTTTATTGTGTAATGTACCAAATATTCTCACTCAGGAAATTTTATTAATGATATTCTTGAAGTTTTATACATTAGTGCATTTGTGTTTCTGTATAAAGTACATTCATTAACTTATTTTTAAAATTTTTTTATAGTACTATCAAGCTATGGGACTTCACAAAATCAATGGTTTGTTGATTGTTTTATTTTGAACACAATCTTTTATATTCCCTTGTAAAAATTTTTTTAATTTTTACTCTACTCTAATTTTTTTTTTCTGGTGACTAATTATTTTAGTTTATTAGTTTGCATGCATACACATTAAGTATAAATATGCAACATCAAATTCCTTAGCATCCAGTGCCCTCTTTTAACTAAATTTTAAATGTTAAATATTTTATGGTTTGTTATAATTAATACTAAAAAGTTTAAAGTTTGGCTGTGTACCATCTTCTATTTGGTGTGCTTCTGACATTGCTTATATAAGTGATAATCTTGTAAGGAGATTCCATGACGAGAAAGGAAATTTGGTTATTTATTAAAACTAGCCCAAGTAATGTAAATCAAGAATTGCTGAAAACATTAATTAAAATTGCTGGAGACTTATTTGTTAATGTCCGTAAATATATTTGGTACACTTAAGTAATTTTAAAGGAAAACAACCATAGACAATTCTTATTGAAATGAAAGGTATTGATAATTAACATACATCACTTACTAAGCAGAATAAATTTCTATAAGAACATATATTCTTCATCTCATTCTCATACTTAAAAAATTATAAGAATAATGTTTAACAACATTTTGCTGTTATTTTTCATAAGATTTAAGATTTGTTTAAAAATTCCTAAAATTGAAAAAAAAAATTATTTGTAAACTATGAATTTTAAACTGATAAAAGTTACTTGAATTTTTCTCTATGAATCCTATTTTAGAATTATTTTAATTGTATCTTCCATTGTTTTAAAGAAAGATATCACACTCTCAGTTTTTTTGCCTTTCATATCAGTTTGCACTAAAATATGTTGTCATTTATATATAAGTATATTTGATAAATAATTTGTTATGCTTTTGAAATTTGAATGACTTCAATTTATTGGCATATTTTGATTGTTTTTATATTTAAATTAATTTTCATAGTCAGATTTTTTGTTGTATGTTATTTTAAATGAGATTTCAAAAAGTAATTGAGAATATTTCTTTTTTAGTGTGTAAAAGTGTACAAAGGGCATACAAATAAAACATATTCCATATTTGCTGATTTTACAACAGGTGGCAAAGTGAGTTGTGAATTGAAATTTGTTTTAAAATCTGCTTTAGTATTCTGAGTTATTGGTAAATATTCAACTTTTTGTCAGTTTATTTTACTAATAAATTGTCAACAAAACTATATTTATCTTGTATTTAAATTTTTTAAAAAAAAATCTGGAGGTACCTAAATAATATCTTGGAATTATTTTTCTTATCATTATATGGAGTGATTATAATTAAAGTTGTAATTTCAAAATACTCTGACTTTAAAACTATCTGTCATAATGACTTGATATTTTACTAAAATAATCATAAGGCAATGAAATTTTGCATGTCGAAGGAAAACAAAATAGTTCCAAAATGTGCTGATAGGCAGTGCTTTAGGTTAGAGGCATTCAAATTACCAAGATGTAACTTAAACACCACAGTAATAGCAATAATAAAAATTCAGAGCACCAGCAGGACACATAACACTTTGTTTGAAGGTTTTATCAAGACTCTGTCAGAGTCTTGATTCTGCTTGTAAAGCTCTTCAATCAGAACTGTGTCTGTGTGTTAAAAACAAAACTGACATTCTGAACGTTAAAAAGCATAAAATTTGACAAATGACCACATATGATCTGCAGAAACGATCAATAAATTCAAAGAGACTGATTTGTTTGACAGGAAACATGGTCAAAGAAAAAAACTGGTTGCAGTGGTGCGGGAATCAACAGTGTAATGAGGAATTGACCTGATGTTGAATGTGCCTGTCAGCACAGTGCATTAAGTCCTATGAAACATTTTATGCAGTTATTTATATAAGATATGTGCAGCAGTTGGTACCTGGAAACACTTGAATTGTTTACACTACAATTTCTTGCCCAATTGAAAGGGGAGAATGAAAGGCTATGGAACTTTCTGTGATTTGGCAGGACCATTTCCATTTGCAAGGTTCTGTAGGGGCACATAATTGCAGGATATGGGACACCCAGAATTTGTTCTCACTACAGCAGTTACCCCTTCATTGTGAAAAAAGTCACTGTTGAGTATGGAATAACGTGGGGTTTGTTTTGTTTTGTTTGTTTACTCTCATATCAGTGTTTTCACTTTAAAAACGTATATTGTCTTTTTGTTTATAAATATGTCATTAACCCTCGAAGTCTTTTGTTTCCTTTCAGTTAACAACATTTCTGTGTTTAACAAATCAATCTATTGAGGCCTTTCCCTAACAATACCATCAATCAACTAGTTTTGGAACTATTTTCTTTTTCTTCAATAAATAAATTCCATTGCCTCATGATTGTTTGGTAAAATATCAAGTTATTCTGACAGGTAGTTTTAAAGTTAGAGCATTTTGAAATCACAACTTTAATTATTATTATTCTGTACATATAAGTGTATATATACTGTGGCTATTTTGTTTTGTCCTGTATTGCATTAATTTCATGGATATTGGTAATTTTGCTTATTGCTAATGATTATGCATATAATACACAATTTTATGGCATGTATGTTATTTTAAAATTGTCCTTTTGCTTTTCTAACTTAGTATGTTGTTTCTGGATCTGAAGATCGGAACATATATGTTTGGCATCTGAATTCTAAAAAATTGGTTCAAACTTTAGAGGGCCATTCAGGTATTGTTAAAAATTATATTTTTATTTCATACATTGTCATGTAATTTAGATATTTAAATGATGCTTTTATTTTGATTATGTACATTAATATTGGAAATAAAAGAGGAAAGGGAATAGTTACTAGAATCACTCCCTCACTCAACACTGAATTGTAGATTTGTTGTGAGATATAACTTTAAAACAAAATATATATAAATGAATAATACATAATTTTTATTTTTATAACTTTAAAAAAAAAACTGATGAAATGTTTGTTTTTGTGGAGGAAAAAAATAGTTTTTCAAAATTTTGATCGTCATTTTTAAAATGTTTAAAATCCTCAAAATTTCCTGCTGTATTTTGTTATTTTCTAATTTTGCTTTTTTTCCCTTCTTTTCTTTCCCTTCCAATTTTATTTCATTTGAATGTCAATTACTCTGATTGACATTTAAATATTATATGCTGTCCAATCTTAAAAAAAATTAAAAATTTGTAGCTGATTTGTGATTTTTATGCATGAAATATTTTGTGTGTGTGTTTAAGTATTTAATTGTATGTTGCAATGAGCTAAATTCATGTGGAATCATAATCTAAGGTGACCAGATTTTAACATTTGTAAAACAGGACACCATTGACCAGAAGGGGGGGGGGAGGTTCTTGATTAAAAATTTGGTCTATTTGGAGTAACAAAAATGTTCAAAGAATGCAGAAATAGTTTTATAATATATTTTTATATTTTAACCTAAGTACAGTTAACAAAAATAATGCCTTAAAAATATGTGTAGGTTCTATACAAAGAATGAAATAATGCTACACTACAATATTATTTTATTCTTTGGTACATTTCTCATTTGAGTAAATTTATTTGGTAGATTACTGTTGTTGTTCAAAAGGTCATGAAATTTTTCATAAGAATCTGTTAAATTATGATTAAAACATAAAATGACTTTCAAAGTCTCAACACTTAATTGTGATTTTTCTGATCTCCACACTTTATTTACCGTAGAAAAAATGGGTTCAGTCGCAGGCAGCACTAGTTTCTGGTAAGAACAACGCATATTCCTCTATTTTTAGTACATAATGTTTGTTTCAAAATGATGCATTTCTGTCCATTTCTTCTCTGTTGTGATTTTTTGCTGATGCCCAAGATTTAACATTTCCTTCTTAACATATTTTTTTTAATTATGGTATTTCATTAAAAATTACTATATGGAAAATTTTGAGCTATACAATCAAATTATTTTTGCACATCATTCCTATTAAGTTCTTGTTTTATTTAAAATTTTATATATCATTGTAATGTACCATCCATCCTACTAATCTATGCAGTTACTATAGTTCTCTCACCATTTCCTAGCTTGTCGTGCATTCTTTCCAAAAATCGGGACTGTTTTTAAACACTGCGGGATGCAGGACAAATTGTTAAAAATAAGAACTGTCCTGCCAGAAGAGGAACGTCTGGTCACTTTATCATAGTCACATGATAACTACAATCACATGTTTCCAGCCAATCAATTCATAAATTCATTTGACATCATTAACACATGTTGAATGTTATTATATATTTCCAATCAATCAGTTCATGTGTTTCACTATTGTCAACATTAGCTGAAACTGTCAAAACTACAAACTTGTTGTAAATAATAATGCACATAGGTAAACAGAATGAGCTTGATTTAAAAATACATGCATAATACAAGATTTTTTTATTTATTTTTTTTAATTTTGAAAATCCTTTTGAAGAATCTTTATACTTGAACATCTTTATCCAATAACCAAATCTGAAATTTTATCCAAGTTTTACAAGTACAACAACAATTCCAAGTCTAATATTGGTTTTGAATTCTATGCGAGTACATGTGATTGTATTTGTTGTGTGTCCATCATGAATTTAGCTTATTACGACTCTATTTTGAGCCTTAACTAATTGGATATGATATGAGAGGTTGTTAATGAGGTTATGTATGCATTAAAATTGTTTCAATTCGACAAAGCTTCTATTTCTTTCCATAAATGAGTTTTTAATATGTTTGAAAAAACAAAACTATATTATTACATAGATCACCTTTACCTTAATATGCAAGGATTTTTAGAAAAGAACCAAGTATGTAATGTGGGAAATTTTTGTTTTAATTCGATTGAAAACACAAAGGAAAAAACGTAAGGGAAAAATGTACAATTTCAAGTGTTCCTTCTCCAAAACCCTAAAATTAAAACCGAAATGAAGGTGATAGATATTGCTATCAAAGAACTTGTATTAAAAATTTTTGTTAACTGTTACAGATTTCTTTACTGCACTTTTTTTTTAAAAAAAAGGCATAAAATGTTATGGTTTGAAATAGGAAAGAAAATATCATTTTATTAGTATTGATAATTATCTTATCAGTGTATTATGTTATTTTATTATTAACCACTTAAAATAACATTTTTAATAACTTAAAAAAATATTTTCTAATTTTGGCTGATATATATGTAGTAATTCCAAATATACTCAAAATTCTTTAAAGTAGATTAATAATATGAAAAATGTGTCATTAATATATTTTCTAATTTTAGATGTTGTTGTATGCGTTGATTGTCATCCAGATCGTAATCTAATTGCTTCTGGTGGCTTAGAAGAAGATAAATCTATAAAACTGTGGAAATCAGCTGACCTTCATAATTCAGAATATTAACATTATCAGTCTCTGTTCACTTGTATTTTTAGCATATGCCTTTCAAGCTTTGTGTATATACCATTTGTTCAACATTTACCCTGTTTGTGTATATTTTCATGAAGAAATTTTATAAGCTTTTTTTAAAGAGTTCTTCTTCACCCTTAAGAGGATCTGATGCAAAATGTTCATGAATTAGATATTTTATTTAGAATATCATCTAAAAATGCATATCTATGGTGAAAATGTAAATTTGAATTTGTTTCTGTAAAACTCAAAGATGTGTATAAAAAATAAATTTGCTTTTTGTATTGTATGGAAATATCTTTTGTAGGGGGGAGGGGATATTTTCTGGCTATCAGCATCCATAATTTCTGCTTTTGGTAGCATTGAGTACATTTGAGTAATAGTCAACCAATGCATACGATTATCCCACATTTGCTTAGGTACAAACATTTTTATACATTTCGTATTAAAATATATTTTTTTATTGTTAAATGTTTCTCCTTGCATTTGTTTTAGTCATAATTATTGTAGGTTGATGCATAACAAATTGAATTGGCAACAACAGAAGTAGGTTTGTGTACCATGTTTGCTGTATTTTATTTACTGGGTAATAAAGAAACTTAAATCAGCAATATTTTGGGAAGAAGGAATACAATTTTCACCTAACAAAGCTGTTTTGTATAATTTTCTTTGGTCCATAACCAACAGAACATGACAACTTTTTTTGGAACTATGTGTTATCAGAAAATTTTCTTATCTCTTATTAATGCCAATTATATATGATTTGTATTGAATTATTTTTCTATTTTCCCTTTGCATTCTAAAATTTAAAAGGGGGTTTTACAGGAATGATAAACATTCAATAGATTGTCAAAGCATTCAGTATAGGGGTTAGTGATGCTGACTGCTATGCCGTTGGACTGGGTTTGAATCCTGGAGAAGACATGGATGTTTGATGTGTAACATATAGTGCTTTTGCAGCATGAGGGTATTCTAAATAGCTGTCAAGCCACAAGTCTTCTCATGAGTTTGGCAGAAGGTAAAGAGAGATGGGAGGCCCCTGACCACCTCCAAGGGGCTATCCCTCAAAATTAGGGCAGTACCAAGCCAAATTGCACTGTCACCTGTATGGTGCTCAAAGCTATGACTAACAACAGACGTACATGTAGCCCTTTGCTGCGATGAATTTCATGGGCCTTGATCTGATGTTTCTGTTGATCAGGTGGCATAAGTAACAACCAAATCATTATTTAAATCCAACTGTATTTTTTAAGAGTTAGATTTCATTAACCTTTTATACGCCAATGTTCCAATATTGGAACATCAACCTTGAAATTTTTTGAAGAATTCAATTTTATTCATATTGTTCCATAAAAATTATTTTGAAGACAAAAAGTATGGATTAATTTTTTGAAATTGAAGTATTGTTGCTAAATTAAATAGTCTCTCTGAGAAAAAATTCTAAATAATGCATTTTTTTCTACTTTTGATCGGGCAAAATTCATATAAAATTCAAAATTTAAAAAATATTTTTTTATTTGGTAAAAGTAACTAAAAATTATCATTTTAACTATAGACTGCAAGATATCATAAAAAATATCGTTATTTTTTTTACTATCGGTTTTGAAATTTCAATGTTCCAAAAATGGAACATTGGCGTGTAGAGGTATACTTTTTCACACAATGCAGTTATTATGTTTACAGATCACATAAGAGTGGGAAAAGGTTTCTGAATGCTAAAAACTGATAGTATGTGTCGGAAGAAAATATTTATGACTTGACTTTCGTTTCGGCTCCCTCTCTTAACTCCCCCCCCCCTTTCAACCGTTTCTGGACAATCTTAAGTGAATTTCTCTGCTGCAGCAAAAGTAACTACCACATGCATTTGTTGATAGTTAGATGTAGCGTATGTCTTATTTGGAGAAGAACGTCACATAATAAAGTTTTATATTTTGTGTTATGTCAGTTAGTGAATATCCATTATGCTGATAAGATGACGCATTCATAGCCATTCCGCACTGTAGAAGAGGCTTTGGAATATTTTTATACACAATCAGATGAGAAGAACGTATTAATATTTGTCAGTTTCCCCTAGAAGAAAGTGGGTGATATACTGACGAGGAAGATATCGATGAAGATACTTCTCCAGTCTGTTCTACCAGTAGATGTTTGTTGCAAAATCGAAATTTCTGCAAGCATTGATGATGATGAAATATCATCCTGTATGTCAGAAAAAAACAACGAAAAAATGCCTCAAGTGCGAAAAAAGATTGCTTGAGAAATGTTTTCCTAGCTATACATGAACAATAAAAATAGTTTAGGACAAAAAACACATATAAGGAAAAACAATAATATATTTTGTCTTTATTTCTCATTTTAAAGAATTTTGGTAAATCTGTATTTTTCTAGTTTTTTTTTCTTCTTTTTTGCTTTATTATACTGTAGCTTTGAGAATTTTGATATGAAGGTTATTTGTTTATTTCTTTGTCCTACTGATGTTTTCCTTTATTGTTTCTAATAAGTGATTGTAATTTTCTGAAATGTATAAATTCCTGTGTATATATTATATTTTCAACTTGATCTGCTTTATTTTGGAATTATATTTAAAAGTTTACTTCAAATGTGGCGCAAACAGGGGGCACCCATCGGAGAACCTGCCCCCCCCCCATCGGGGTACATTTAAAAAACTCTGCAGGGAAAAAGTAATAGATTTCTCTCGTTCACACGTAAACTTTTAGTTCTTCCCCCCCATTTTAATTAAAAAAATTTTTAGGCCCATTTGAATTGTTTGGCGGGTATCCCCCCTACAACGGGGGGAGGGGTGAATGATGAAACCCCGTTGTGAAATGTTTAATGACACCTCTTGTTAAGATACTACTTCTTAAAAATGTATATAATAACAGATTTTTGAATTTAAATGTCATTGGTCGTACTCTTAAAAAACATGTGAAAAACTTAATGGTACCCGCCAATGTTCCATTTTTGAAACATGCTAAAAATCTTTAAAAAAATTTTTTTTTCTTTTATAGATCTTATGTTTCAATTTTAATTCGATTTTTATTAAAATTTAGTTTATGTTACCTTTTAATCATAGTGCAGTGTTTAAAAGGTTAATCTACATTTGTGACTGTGTTCCATGTAATTTCAGGGTATGAGTGACAAGTCAAACCCAGGGATTCACTAGTCAGAATCAAAATTTAAAAGCAATATTGCAAAAGTGTAAGCAAATTAGATTCACACCTCTATGAAGGTTCTATGACTGAGTATCTATAGCTATATATCCCCGTGCCATGTCCCAAGAAAGAAAACCAACAAAAAAAAATGTGTATTTGCTTATGACCCTATAATAGAAGTGAAAACTTCTGATTCATTCTGGGAAAGAGAATCCAATTGTTCGGATGTACTACATTTCCTTTCACAACATTTTCGCATCTGGATGGAAAGTAGTTCTCATTTTCGTGCTTATTTATCTGTGGATTTGTTTATTTCATCCATTCTCTGTACAGAGCAATGCTTAAATAAGAGTAATTATTCATTCTTGTCTATTTATATGAAACCCAGTGGCTGAGAAGTAGTGCATCGTGCTTCCACACCACAGGTCTGAGGTTCAAACCCTGGGCTGGGCTAGGTCAACTCAGCCTTTCATCCCTTCAGTGGTTCAATAACTGAGTACCAAGCTTGCTTGGGAACTCAATGCTGGCTAATGTTCTAGGTAAATCACCAAGTTGGTAACTCTGATTTCCCATGCATTGTATGCACTAAATTGGCAACCATGTGCTTCCTTTCATATAATATCGCTAATACTGTTGCGATAATACGTGAGCACTATTTATATAACGCCATATAGTGTATAAGGCAAGGAAAACTTATGCCCTGGTAGCCATATACTTTTCTTAAAATTCTCTAAGCAAATGAAAGATGAGAGTTCGTACTTTTTCATAATTAATGCTTTTATTTTCTCGTTATCTCTTAGTTGTCATCACTAATATAAACCAAAGTATTGGCAACTTTTTCGCCATTTAAACTTCATTAAAATTTCGGATTTTAATTCTTTTGGCACATTATTGTGCTTAAATATATATGCACTTTTTACTGAATTAAAAAATAGATCCCCCTTGTTTCGTTTCTTTTTATCTGTTACATAGGATTCCTACATAAGAATAATCTTTTTTCCTACATAAAAATAATCTTTTTTGTTTTCCTTGAATTATTTTCGCTTGCACTCCTCTTTCCTCGTTCACTCACTGAAGTTGAATATAAGTGGGCTGCATGACAGTAATATTTAAATCAATAAACTAAACTAAACTCAGTGGTGTATTAGCCTATGAGGGCCAAGCTCTACTTTACCCATCCCAGTGAAAGTGACCATGGGCGCTGAGGTGCATCAGCAGATGTTCCGGTCAGGTGGTCGGTCTGACGCGAAAACCCCAAGTGTTTAATTCCCAAGCAAGCTTAGTATTCATTTATCGACCCACTAAAGGGATGAAAGGTTGAAAAGAAAATAAAGCTTAACAAAAAAAGTTTGTATGAAATTTTTTCAAAAAAAAGGAAACCGTGACCAAGAAGATTTTAATTCAAAACTAAGCAAGTGTCGCCAACAAAAGCACGATTGCCGAGTAGAACCAATTGAGCGTAACGCTGCCGTACTTGCTGCTTAATTTAGACTCACTCTTCAGTATAACGTATCTAAAGAAGTTACCACTTCAAAAATGTGACACTGGGTGGTTTTTCCTGCAACCTTTACTACTTTCCATATGTGAGTCCGGTTTCCTTTACAGGAGATAATCAGTCAATGTCCTCCAAATGCTAATCATTTGCATATTCTACTGGAATGTAATCTTATCTCATTAGAATTACTCCTGAACATGTCACTTTTCATGTTGTGTGTTTCATCCTGGGAAAAATATGAAAGACGAGAGATAGATGAACAGAAATATACAGTACAATCACAGATATACAAACGATGATCCCATCATAGAACAGAAGGGGTGCGCTGCTTTCCAAACGAGACGGGAATCCATTTCAGGCGAAAGTCCGACTTTTCCCGTAGATATATCCATACCTTATTCGGGATTCGAGCCCGAGCCCACTCGATTACAAGCCGAGTGTCATAACCACTATACTGGGTAGGGCGGCACTTCTCGTGTCATAGATTATATGTTGATTTTCGGTGTTCTCATTCATAAATCTTTTAAAGTTAACTATCTTCATACTCTAGTTAAGTATCTATCAGCAATTAATTTATTTCTGTTTTAGAACACATTTATATTTGTTGCTTGGTAAAATTATTATGATGTATTCGATTTTATTCCATTAAAGAAAGAAAAAAAACCGAGAGTAGATTTTTAAAGATATTTTTCCAACTTCGATTTTTATCAAACTGAATTTAAATGCGAGTTGTGAGGTATTATATATATTCTTACGTAGATCGGGGTTCGAGGATTTTATGCAAAATCAGTCGTAAACCACAAGATAGTTCTTTAAGAGCGATGAGTATTTATTGTCGAAAATGAATCCGTGAAAACACAGGATTCAACAGCAAAATTTGCAGAATAAATATCAGAAGGATTTCACAACTTCAACAGCACTTAGACACACAATTATCAGTATCTAAAATACACGTATATATAAGCTTATTCACAAGCACAGCCGAGCTAATCACGATCAAGGCAAGTTTACTAATCGCTAGTCAAAACCAGACTGACTGTTACGGCGAGTATCGCTCTATTTATAGCCGTTGTCGAAACTTCCAGAAAGATGCGCTAGCGTCATAAATCGTGAAATTAGTGGATTTCTCCACTAATTTCTAGAAGAATCTAGAGTCCCGAATTCGCCAAGTCACCAAAAATGATGCCAACTTGGCTGTATCGCCAATATTTCGTCAAGTTCCCATTGAATCGCCATTATAACGTAAAAGACGGCGTTGCTTGTGAATATTACAATTTTATCATGAAATAAATATATAGCAGAGCAATATAAATGCATTACACATCCAAATACCGATTATCTACGCTATTTTATACAAAATTCGTAACAATATAAATTTGAGACCCTATTAAAAATCTATAAAAACAGTTTTCGTTGTATTTTTTTTTTAAAAAAACTAGTTTTATTTTTCTAAAGCTCTTTGAGAAAATAAATGGTACTTTCACAACCATACCCACTTTCAAGAAAACATCAAATTGACAACCCCGATTTCGCATATGTCGTTGACGCTGAATTGGGAGTCACATGCTTCGTTTCATATTTCTCCGCTTGCTGCCATTCTAAGCCTAACCGTTCGTGGATATTGCAAAAAATGTTCCAAATTTTCTTTTGTGTTATATATTTGGAAGCAAGGTAGCTCATCATACACATGTAATGACTCTCTTTTCTTTTGCCTTTCCTGTCCCTTTTAGCATACGTAGCGCAATATCTTGAGGGAGCTTCTTATTTTAACGTTGGTGGAACAAAAGTAGGGAAAAGACTTTCCATCAGTCGTAGAATTTCAGATTTTGGTCTACCTGACTTTTTTTTTTTATATTTGTAGCGCTATGATATGGTCGTGTATAAGTCTTTATACTTTATTTGCTTCGGAAATCTAAATTATTTTTCACCTCAATTTTTTTTATATAAAAAAAGGTGTTTCAAATGCTGATGTCTGATAAAAAAAAAATTGTAAAATATAAGATACGGTGTCCTTTAACTACATTTATGAAATCAGAAAACGGATCACAGTAGACGGCGTTCGCTTCTATTCAAGTGTGAAAATTACAGCAGTATAAAATAATACACCTCTTGAGTGTGCACAACTTTGTCTACTTAGCGCGTTCAAATTAACTCGTGCGTACACGTTAAGGGGTTAATCCTATCCCTTCCACAAATTTAGGCTAATGTGTATGGGTATGAATATAATATAGGGCGTCCGAGGAGCAAAGAATAATGAAGATATTTTGGGAATTATATTTTTTCTATTTATTAATGTCCTAGCGGTCAATAATCAAGCAATTGTTTGATGACATTTTTTTCTAAAATTTCGGGAAAGTTCTTAAGTTTATTTTAATGATTCATTTTTCATATCATTAAGAAGTTATCTAGACATTTTTTCAAACACAGGAAAAAGATGCAAATCCGGATAAATCTTCATTGTATTTTGCTCTTTTGAGTCGGGGGTGGCTCTAGGGCCGGACGAACCGGACTCATGTCCGGGGCGGCAAATTTTAGAGGCGGCATTTGGACCAAATTTTAAAAATATATACATTTTTTTGTTATGGAAAATTTTGAAGAAGTTAAAGTACACTATCTAGGGAAAAATATTCAGAACGAGATAATTTCTCTTTTATATGAGAATGTTAAATTATATATTATTCATAAAATTAAACAAGCTAAATATTGTTTGATAATTTTAGATTGCGCCCTGATGCCAGCAAGATCGAACAAATGACATTTATGGTAAGGTATACACGTATTGAGAAATCTAATTCTAAAAGTTATCGTTAAAACTAATGCGAATTTTTTTTTGGTTTCCTTCCAGTTGAAAGATTAACTCGAAAAGAACTTTAAAATTTAATAGTTGAGAAACTTAAAAAAAAAAAAAATTAGGGCTAAATTTGCTAGATATGCGGGGACAGGCCTACAATAACGGAGTGAATATGAAAGGTGAGAAATCAGGGGTTCACTTTAAAATAAGAACGTTAAATCCGCGAGCAATCTATGTGCCATGTAGTAGCCACTCTTTAAATTTGGTCGTTAATGTCATGGCAAAAGCATCCTTAGAAGCTTGTACTTTTTTTAATCTAGTTCAAAAAATTTATTTTTTTCATCAACTTTTCGTTAGGTTATATTATTAAAATGTATAAAGGGCATAAAACTTTAAAGCCACTTAGTGTAAATAGCTGGAAAAGCTGAATAGAGGCTATTAAACACTTAAGTTATCAATTGAGAGGTTTTTATGATGCTTGGTTTTTATAATAATGCTGAAATTGACAACTCTATTAGAGATGAGGATTATTAAATTTTATTTAACAGTTCAAGTTCCTATGGCCATCATTATTTGATATAAAATCTTTAATTGCATTAAAATCCAATAAGCAAGCTATTGCAAACAAAATATTTTGATCTACCATCTACTATGGAACTCTCAAGAAATTGTAAAGATTTTTTTAAGGATGTGTTTTGATAAAATGCATTGCGATGCAAGAGAACTGGCCGTCGAGATTGATATCTCTGCTAACTTTGACCACTCTAACCACGTCACAGAGTTCGACGGAAAAATGTAAATTTTAATTATGAAACACAAGATGATCCGATGGAATATCCTAAATTAAAATTCAAGATAGAGTTTTATTTTTTTACGTTGGACGAAGCAGTTAATGCCTTGGAATGCAGATTTAATTTAATGAGTACTGACAGTAATTGTTTTCAATTTTTGTACAATACATATGATTTAAGAGATACCCTTAAAATTTTAATTAATTAAAAACTGTAAAAATTTAGAAATGATGTTGACCGATGGAGAATCATTGGATATAAACGCGCTTGATTGAGCAGATGAGATAATGTCAGTTTCAGCTTTAGCAGGCAAAAAAAAAAAAAAAAAAAAAAAAAGCCCAGTTGAAGTTTTAAAATTTATTTCTGTTTTAGAATTTGCTCCAAATTTTGCTATCGCATTTATTTTACTTTCTTTGCTAATAAGTTTGGCATGTGTAGATATTAGTTTCTCAAAATGAAAATTAATAAAGAATTTCTTACAGTTCACAAATTCTAAAGATAGATTAAATGGCTTCGCTACATTGGCTATCGAACATGAAATAACTGAACAAATTGATCAGAAAGTTTTCAGAATTAGAAGTCAGAAGAAAAAAAAACAGTGGTAATTTTTTTATGTTTTAGCTCTTAATATATATATATATATATATACATATATATGTACTGTTAGCTCCCTTTTCCTTCGCAAGGAATATTCAAGTTTTATAGGTGTGCATTTATGAACAATTTTTATATTTTTTAATAAAAGTTTGTTTGTTATTTTGGGGAGAGCGGCGACATTTTTCATTTCTGTCTGGGGCGGCCAAATTGCTAGAGCTGGGCCCTGTTTGAGTGAACTGTAATGCGTTCAAATCGGTACATTAGACAAGGTTTGAAGAGAAAAGTAGAGCTTCGATAGAATTAAAATTATATTCATGAAATTAAAATGGCGGAAGCCTTAATAAAAAAAATTCAATTATTATGAACATGTTTATAAACATTGAAAAATTCACGTTACTCCTGGATCCATCTCTCATTTAACATATTAATTATAACTTTAAAAAAATAGGAACGTCTATTAGTTGTTTTCTTAAAATCAACAATAAGAAATCTGATGTTTCGGCGACAAGCTATTGACCTTGGCACGAGTGTTTTATTTGAACCATCTACCTGGCAGTCCATCACTACGTCGTTAGGTCAGTGCTTCTCAACCTTCTTATCACCACGGACCGGTCAACATTTGATTATTTTACTGTGGCCCGCTGACGGGGGACATTGATTGCTTACATTTTAGATTGTTTTGATGTAATAGAGTTACACTAAAAAATGTATATAAAGGAGTATCGGAACGCTCTATACTGATAATGTTAAAAAGGGCTTTTTCAATGTACCTTTTCTAAAAACCTGTTGGAAATACAATCCCCAAATTTTTTTTGCACGTTAAGCATACATCTAATATCATACTGAAATGAGCTTTTTTTAAAATTTTTATTAGTTTTTCTTTAAATTTTTTTTATTTGGTGTACAGTGAGAAAACAGTGTTTTTCGACAGAAAAAAAATTATAAAAAAAAATGTATACAAAATTTTGCTAAAAGCTCATTTCAATATATACTAGAATATATAAAGAATGTATCATGTAAGTTTTGTTGACATCAGATATATACTTTCTGAGAAAAGGTACATCGAACCTTCAAAAGTGACATTTTGAGAAAAGCACATTTTTATAAATAAAGTTACCTTATCAAAACATTCCAGCTCCATATTCCAAATTTTCAGCATTTTTTAAATTTTCAGCTTCTTGTTTCATTCTTTTAAGTCTTTTTACTTTTCTAGTCTCCTTAGTTTTCTGTAAATTGGCATATCTTACCCTTGTACTGCTCTCTTTGTCGAGATGTTCCATGCAGCATGTCGCATAATATCCTCGCTCTATGTTAAGTTTTTTAAAAATATCCAGCTTTGTTGCATTCTCTTTATTAAAGGATGTAATAGCATCATATGTACCAAAGGAAAGTGTTTCTATGTGCACAAATGTCTTTTTGGGGACACGAGACCAAATAACATTATTAATGCTTTCATTCGGATTCTGTGTGTTTCCATGCAAGCACTTTTTCAATAATTCTGTATCCGAAAGGTCCCTAAAAAATAGGCCTAATGGCTTCAACAACAGTAACTGGAAGTTTATGTTTGTGGAGATAAAGTTTATTTTCCAATTGAGCCTTCTTACACTGACACCATGTGTCAAGACCTGATGGACAAAATCCATGCTGTGGATTTTTATCCGTAGATATTTTGTAAAGAAATATTGCCCATATAGCTTGTTTCATACACTTTACATTTGATAAATTTCTTCAAATGGCAAGACCATAATATGTTTGCAATTGATCAATAGTTGCTTCTGTTAATCTATTTTTGTCACATAATGCTGATAATTTTTTGATCTGATAATTTTTGCCCCCTCATTTTTGCTTTGAAACGTCGGAGGCGAGATCCCATCCGTTTCATAATATGCCCTAAAGAAATTTAAAAAAATGACGTCAAACTTCAAGCTGACCCAAGAGGAAGTGCAATATTTACCTTTTTTCTGTCCATTTAAATCGGTGACTCGCGTTTAGACGATTCTTTAAAAACAAAATTTTAGCACTTCTAATTAAGCTAGAGATAAAAATGAGGTATTTTAGGAAAGGTAATGAGCTGAAGAATTTAAAAATGCAATAACCTGAAATTCACCTTTTAAAAAAATTTTACCTTTCCAACTCCCCTAAAGTGATTTAATATGGAATATAAAGTTTTTTTTTTCATAAAAAGTTACACAAACCCGAGAGAAATGCATGGAAGAAAATTTAATGAAATAATTTAATGTTCTTTGGGCGGCCCGATAATATTTGATCCACGGACCGGTTCACTGCCCGAGGGTTGGGGACCACTGCGTTAGATGACTGCGACGAAAAGGAACCTCTTCACGGGCCAGTCATTAAACGCTTTTATTCTTGTCCTTCTGTTGTTTGCCGCTTGCGGAAGTAGGGGTCGCTGCATACCCTCTTCCTAAAGAAGAATCTTTTTTTTATTTTGCTGTTGATGGACTCTGAGCGATACACAGAGAATGTTGATTTCCAGCCATTAATGCAGCTGGTATAAATACCCAGTAGGTTTGCGAGTAGTTGGAACTTTTTAAGTTGACCCAGTAGGCAGTCGCTTGTTTCGATGGCAGCTCTGATTGACGCATGCGCCGTTGCTGTTTACATTTTTGGTCGCAATTTATTTGGAATGTCCTAGTTAAGGAAGTTGTCTTAGTAATGGAGTGTATATAATCAATCAGTAGTATGAAGCTGTACTGCCATCTAGTGTTCAATTTCTGGGTCACTACTTCGGCTACAAGCTGTTGCCCTTGGCAAAAGCTTTTTATTTGCACCAAACTGCCGCTACAACCTGCATTAATATAGCTACAACGAGCAAGCGTTAGAAATCTGAGAAGAAAAAAATCTCTATTCGAGCCAGTTCTTACGCGCTTTATTCCTGTCCTTAGTTGTTTGCGGGAGAAGGGGTGCTGTGTGAAACATTTGATTTTCAGTCCCGTTATTGTAAACACGAGCGACACTTTTCGAAATCAATAAATATTTTTCTAAGGATGGAAAGGAGTAAATTAATTTTGATTTGTATTTTATACACCCTTTGAACTATGTATTTATGCATTTTCTTAAAATTTAATATCAATGTCACAAAATTTTCCAATTTTTTTAAATATTTAGAATATTTATACGAATTATTACAAATTTGCATGGGGAAAAAGCAACCGGTGACTCCAATTATTCGAATGATAACAAATTTGTTAATGGACGAGGGCGAACAAATGACTACACGAAGACAAATTGGCGTATACACACAAAGCAAGATTATTTATAGTAACAAAAAAACGCACTCGTCCTAAGCAATCCTTTCAACGCTTCAAAAACGGCTCTCCAGAACAGTTCCCCTAGCAAAAATTCGACAGGGAAAGTCTCTCTTATCGCATTCAGCGCACAAGCATCCCGATTTAACTCTTTTCTGAATTACCTCCGACCTTTATATAGCCTCGTGGAAATTTCTAGAAGGGAATTAGAGACTTCTCGAGAATTCTTTGGCGACATCATGTTTTTCGCCAAATTTGTTTCCAAGGTCGATTAAGTCTCCAATCTGGTCTTTGTGTAGTTATCATAATCTTATTCAAGTTCATGCTCTAAGAAACGAACTTAGTCTGTAAAATTCGATTTTACCACAAGAAGAGAGTTGTCGAAGAGGAAACAATATGCGTGGAGCGGGCTTCAATATTTATATATATATAACGAATAAGTATTTCTTAAAATATAACACAAAATGTTTCTTTTAATAAAGAGGGTTTATTGATATGAATTATTTGATGTACGTAATGGTATACAAGAGATCTTAATAGGATATCTAAATTTTTATAAAGTATAACACAGGGGTCGGACAGTCTTTTAGCTGTGGCGCGCGTGCCTAACCAATCTTGCACACAATATGTTTCTGCTTGTCATACATTAGGACATTTTTGAAACAATTCGACTCCCGCGACAGCGCATGCAGAGTTAGAGAATAGATATGAAGTGGCGCACTTATCCGGTAGGACAGAACTCGGGACCTTTGGATCCGAAACCGAGTAACTTAACCACTACACCAAAATGATCACCATAGTGCGGAGGTTGTTACTGGCTTATATAGATTACATCGATACAGATATTTACCGATTTTTGATGTGTAACATCTTTACTCTCGTTTGTTGGAGTGATTTCGTGAAAAGGGACGGAAAGGCGTAACAGGAAGTCGGGAAGGCGAACGCTGTTTGATTTGACCAATCAGCATGCTTGGTGGCGTCTTTTCCGTACCCTCCCAGTGAAGTTCTGTTTTTCTCCTTCATTCAAGAGGTCCCCCCCCCCCCCGAGCGGTCTAAGCCGTGGGATCTTTGTTTTTGTTTTGTTTTCTCACTTTAGGGTCAGAGAAAAAGCTAAGTCCTTTAACTGGATCTTGTAAAGATATAACCACGTGGGGTCTAACTCTAGTAGTCATATAGCGGCTAGTCTGTTTTATGTTGTTAAATTCAGCATTTCGAAATATTCGAATTCAAAAACTCGGCTTCGTTTTCTTGACTCTAAATCCTCTTCGCACATACCAGCAAGTATTATTAGACTTCATACAGGATAAACTTGCGATTCTTACGCTCAATTGTTAAAGTCTCAGGGCTCGTTGTGTATGAAATCTGAGGTTATATTAATATGAGTAAACTATATTAATATTTAAATAAACTGTTAAGTGTCTGACACAAAGTTCATTATTCTTAAAAACGTACGAATAAGTAATATGGAATTATTCGAATAAATATTTTAATGTATATCTTTTTCATACTTTGAGGTTAATTCCTGTCCCTGTCAGTATGATATTTTAAATTGTGATTAAAAAAACTAATTAATTACACAGGTAATTTTGATTTTCTCTAATATTTCTGACATTTAAACATTTACCAAGCTAATTAAATTTTTGTGATTTGCAGAGACGAGTAAATCCAGAGCAGAATATATGCGAGATTTTCCGCATTACAGCAGAAAAGAATTGCACATAATTCAACTCAACCTAACAGGGATTTTCGGGCACGTGCACTCTCACAAACATCAACGACCTACTCAACTACTGCTTTTTGTCAGTCAGGCAACTTTACGATTGTCCGCTCATAGTTTTTTTGAATGATGAACTCAAGCTCGAAATGAACACAAATCGAAATGTTTCGACAACTAACAGTGGTACTGTTATTGACGCTGTTTTTCAATAGTTTTTAAATACTTTGAAATCACAAAGTGTTTGTGTCATATTTTAGTTATCATAATTCTGTGGTGTGCGTGTGTCTCCGCTTTTCCCCAAATTGAACAAGAATAATTATTTTTGATAAAAAATTTTGCATTACTCCTTGGGTTAATTAAATAAAATTTTAATAAAGATATAATTATTCGATAGAAAATTATTTCCAATCATACCCGATTCATTTCTTTCAGGATTAAAGTCACTATTGCGTATTTACCACGATAACGTGTCAGATGTTACACATCATATGCGACTACTGTAAGACTCGTTCCTTTTTTTTTTTTTTAATTTTACATCATTTAAAGATATTTGTAAACAAAAAATAGCATAAAATATATAATTATTTCCGCAACAAAATTAAAATTGTGCATACATTATGTATTTTCAAACATACTTGTTTAAATAAGAAATAGAAAGCATAAAATATAAGTATTTTCCTTCATTATAGTTAAATAAAAAGATAAATAAAAATTTTAATACGAACCTAGTGCCTGCACCTCTCTACTTTCATATTGCAAAATCAGGAGTATAATTTGTGACTTTCAATTTGACACGATTTTTTTGCGAACTCGAAATATTTTTCATTTGAGGAAAGATTTTTTACCTAGATATATGTAGAACCAATAGTGTGTGTGTGTGGAAAGCATAGTATATGCAATTTTCTTTCTTCAAACAGTTAAAACTCTTCAGCAATGGTATTTAATAATTTACAAAATATCTGTAAATTTATCTTCAGAGTTATCTTTCAGATTATTTCGTAATTCGATAAATGTCCCTAATTCTGAAGATGTTTGTCAAATAAGGTCTGTAGTGATTCTGTCTATATAAGCCAGTAATTACCTCCGCACCAGGGTGATCATTTGGTATAGTGGTTAAGTTACTCGGTTTCGGACCCAAACTTCCCGGGTTCTGTCCTACCGGATAAGCGCGCCACTTCATTGGTGGCCCTGGCTGAACTCAGAAAAAGGGAACCTTCTGAACTGTCGTGGCGCCATCTGCCCGCAAAAAGGAGCCACAAAAAATCTCATCAGTCTTACTTGATGCAGCTGACTCACTTGGCGCAACTCCGCCAAATGCAACACGCGTGACACATTTATTAACACGCGTGACACATTTATTAACACTTCCATCCAGTCAAAAATTAACAAATTTGTAGAGTAGTGCAGAGTGCCACTGATAGTTATACCACGTGCCATAGGTTGCTGACCCTTTCTGTTGCCACTCGTAATAAGATCAACATTTCCTGTTTTATATTATTTGATAATGTTTTGTGTTTGTTTATTCACTTCTGAATCTGGCAACAGAATTTTAGAAAAATAAGTTTATGGAATATTCTACACAGTTTACGTTTTACGCTAAGATAAGAACTGTATTATATTTTATGTTTACGGAGCGTGTGCTCAATTAATTCATTCTTTCATGTAAATAGCTTCATTTATTCAAGACTGTAAATAGCCTTATTTATCCTGTGTGTCGAAGAATAATAAATGAATATTGTAATTCTTTTTTTTGTTTAACGTTTATAAACCCCGTGCACCACGCAATGGATAACACAGACAGAAGAAAGCATTACAACACAAACATCCATGCCTTCTCCGAGATTCGAACCCAGTCCCTACGGCACCGCAGTCAGCTTCACTGACCACTATGCCGGATGGGCGGCCAATATTGTAATTGAAGAATAGTTTTTTTTCGAGTCACAACAAAGTGGCGTCCACTGACAGGACAAGAATACTATAATTTAGCCTGCCTGAAAAATTTAAATTTACGTACTGAATTATTACTTTTTAAAGGTAAAGTGATTAATTTATGAATTTATTTAATTTGTGATTGCTTCTGTGTTATTTATAAGAAGTTCTGTCTCGTTTTGAGTGTTTGAGATAAATTTGATATACATTCGAAATAAGTAAAATGACTCGAGATTCAGACAAAAAGGAGAATGAGGCTGAAGTAAAAATTGAAGCTAATAATGAGGCTAAGAGCTGAAAGAACTAATTTACGCCGTCTGTTTACTGTAGCGGCTAAATCTTTTGATGATATTCATCGTAGTATGAATAGGGAAAATAACATTGACATTCAGTTCAGTAAAGTCTACGAAAAAGCAGAACGTTTATTTAAAGTAGATCAAGAAATTAAGGAAATAATTAATTTTAATGATGAAGAATATGATACAATGGAATCGTACAGGGACAGGTTTACTGAATAAAGGTTATATACAAGAAGAATTGTAACAAAGTAAAGAAGAAAAAAAATGTTTGAAAACGCCACAAAAGAAGATTTAGTAACGGTTCTAGCCGAAATTGGAGTTGATCTTGGAATTAGGGAGTTGAAACAGAAATTAATGCTAAGTAAAGTGTACTTAGAAGATGAAGAATTCGTCAGAGATGTCTTAGCAACTACTATAGAGGACAGAACGGAAAAAGAAGAGGATAGAAGGAAAGAAGAAGAGTATAAAGAGGAGAGTAGAAGGAAAGAAAAAGAGTATGAAAAGAAAGAAGAGTTTAAAAAGAAAGCAGAAGAACGCCGCTTGGAGGGAATACAGAAACTGGAATTAGCGAGAATAGAAGCAGCAAGATGGAAAGCAGAAAAGGAAGCCAGAATAAGAGAAGCAAGGCATAAAGAAGTAAAGGAGGCTAGACTGAAGGCTGAGAGTGGAGGAAGCTAGGCTCAAGGCTCAGGAGGAAGCTAGACTCAAGACTCAGGAGGAAGCTAGACTCAAGGCTCATGAAGAATCTAGACTCGAGGCTCAGGAGGGAGCTAGACCCAAGGCTCAGGAGGAAGCTAGACTCGAGGCTCAGGAGGGAGCTAGACTCGAGGCTCAGGAGGGAGCTAGACTCGAGACTCAGGAGGGAGGCTCAGGAAGATGCCAAAGCAGTGGAAGAAAGGCTCAAGAAGAAAGGAAAATGAACGAAAGAATAGCTTTGGAAGAAGAGACGAGATTGGAGAAAGAAAGATGGCTTGTGCAAGAGCAGATGCAACAGGTTCAAGAAAAACATAAAATGAGAATGAAAGCAGAAAAACACAAGTGCTTACAAGAAGAGAGGTGTAAAACAATGGAAGAGCAAAAACAATTTTTAAAGGAAAAGTCGGATGAATACATGGAGGTACCCCAAGCAATCGAGAAAGTTCTTGTTTTTAAAGGTGAAAGAGCCCAAATGCTTAGTGTTAATCCAGATGCTGTACCACAACCTGTAATTGTCGCGGAAGGAAAGGGTTTATCTAGAGACATCTGAGGTGCCGCTAATTCCTGCCGATAATGAGATGTGTGAAGGAAAAGAAGAAACACCAGTCCATGTGATAAGAGATGATGATATTAATCCGGCGATCCTTAATAAAGAGACATTGTATTTAGAGTATGATAAAATTGAAGAAGAAAAGTCAAAATTGTTCCAGAGGAAACGTAAAAAATTAATCAGAAAGACAGTTGCAGAATTACAACAAAAAGTGAACTTAAAAGAGCCTCAAGCAACATTATACTTGTGTTCCATCATTGGTGTTTTAAAGGTAAACAAGATATGCAAGATAAACATGGAATAGAAAAACCTGCTTGGAAACTGCATGATTGTATCAAACAAATTGGTATTATGAAGATGGGGCAAGCATTGCGAGAAAGAGATGATCAAAAGGCAATGAAAGCTAAGATGTGGGAAAAGGTTAGATTCAAGTCGAGAAAGAGAGAGCCACGTAGATTATCAAAAACTTGGGAATAGTGTTTCTGAACGGCGACCATGTATGGAGACTTTGGTTCTGAAAGGAAAGCCCCTCCCGTGCATTGTGGGACCGAAGAAAGAGAGAAAAAACGCAGGAGAACCCCTCCCCCGCTCTCTGGACAGCTTTCAAGGGAAAGGTTAAGAGTGAAACTAGAGCCCAGAACCGGAGGCCCTTGACCCAGCGTGAGTGGGGGATGCTTTCGGGGACTGAAGGAAAAAGTGTGAACCTCCTTCCCTCCCTTTGCAACATCAGTTAAAACACGAATGGAACTGGACACTTGTCACCCCCAAACGAACACTTTTGATGTAAGACATTGCTCAAGAGGTAAAATAATTAATCGTTATCAGTTGGACATTAATAATTCATATTATGTATAGTTATTATTAATTTTTGTATGCGTTGTTTATGCATATATGTTAACCTTAATATTCATTTAAAAGTGAAATTTTCATAGTTTGCTAGGAAACCGTCTATTATTGAATTTATTTACTATTTAAGTGTGGTTTAATTGTGTACTCTTAGAATTAATTCAATAATGGTATTTGTGAAGCTTGATATTCATAGTGAAATAATGTTAGTTTGCTTATTTACTATCTGAATATAGAGAGGAAAAGTTAAGATGGCATTTTGTTTGTATCATGAATCTCTTAATAATTTGCTAAACTATTAGTTACTTAGATTTTTTGAATTTTCCTGTGTGTGTTTCTTTGATGTAAACTGTATTTTCTTTATTGCTTAGCATTAGTAATTATTTTTGGATAATTCTTGGTAATACTTTTTATGTGAATGTGCTGATTTTGTATTTTCTTATATATTTCTAGTATAGTGTATTATGGTAATCCATATTTGTTATTTGCCAATAATTGTACTGTTGTGTATGTAGTAGTGTAGTTTTAGGGAGAGGTCCGCCAAAGTAGTCAGTTTTTTTTGTTACAAGCTTTTATTTAACTTACAATGTATGTATGTATGTATGTATGTATGTAATTTGTTCGGGTGGAATCTTGCAACTCAATTTTGAAGCTGATATCTTCATCCTATTGAGCTGAAATTTTGTATACACGTTTAGTTTGGATGACAATGCATGTTTTGACCATTTATATTCTGATATTGCAATTACTTAAGAATATATTAATTAAAAACTTTAAAAACCATTAACAATATTACAACAATGCAGACCAACTTTGATATGTCTGTATTGTTGTAATAATGTTATTGTTACAACAATGACAAAAGTTGCTGTCGAAAATCGGTTTTCAGCCAAACTGGAATTTCATAACGTTGCGCTATTGACTGTAATAATTATTTGTTTAAAAAATAATTATGTTTCTACTACGTAAAAATAATCTAATTTTTACAACGTATGCAATTTTTTTTACAAATTTCTATCTATTTTCTTGGATTTAAATTCAAAACAAAAAAGTAGAGCTATTTTTCAAGTAGATTGTGGTACATTGTATTCCTTTCTCAACGCTGCCAAGTTAAACTGAGATGGAGTATTGTAGAAATTCTTTAAAAAAATGTTCTAACTTTAATCTATGAAACTCAGAGAAAAAAAATAATTACAGAATCGGAAAGGTCATTTATTTCTTTCCGATACGGTATAATGTTTTTTACAAAATAATAATATTTGTATTTCTTACGATTTTTTTAAATGAGTCACAATCGATGCGTTTTTATGAAAACAATGTCTAAATTATTGCGCATGAAGTTTTTTTTGTTTAGATGAATCGACATTCCGTACTAAAACAGCTTATGCGTTGCTCTTTTAGAATCAGTCATTTAAAAAATAAAATGCAAAAAACTTTTTTTTTATGATTTTTCAAAAAATACTCAAAATTTTAACAACATTAATAACTTCGTCATTTATGAAGATAATCTCATAAAACTTTTTTTTCGTGTGTAGAACGATATTACCCAAGATCTGTACGAAGATTGAAAAAATTGCTTAAAAATTACGGGTTTAAAAAAAATTGTGTTTTTCGTCTAGTACACTTTTTGCGAGAATTAATTTAGCTAGACTGTTCGAAAATAACCGGACTGAGAAACCTGTCCAGTGATAACTAAAAAGTAAAAAATAAATTAGAAGTAAAAAAACCTTTTTAAAAACAAGCTTTTATTTAAATGCGCTAAAAAGAATAAAATAAACTTTTTCTGTAAAACTTTTTTTACTATCAACTGATAACGTCATTACACAATTTATATGATATAAAAGCTTGTCGCGAGATTCACCTCTGCAGATAAACAAGTAAATTGATCTGATTGATTTTAATTTGTAAAAATTTCAAACTAAGTAAATAAGAGTACTTTAATCTCGCGACGAGCTTTTATATCATATAAATTGTGTAATGACGTTATCAGTTGATAGTAAAAAAAGTTTTACAGAAAAAGTTTATTTTATTTATTCTTTTTAGCGCATTTAAATAAAAGCTTGTTTTTAAAAAGGTTTTTTTACTTCTAATTTATTTCAGATTTATGCTTAATTTGTAATTAACCATAATCTTGGCGGTGACGTGTAGTGTCTGGCTACTGTTGGCGGAAGATTATGAAATGTTGGCGCTATTTAGTGCGTCTTAGGCGGTGGGTTACTGTTTTTAGGGAGAAGGTGATTGACCCTCGAACGGGACGGTCAGGGAAGAGAGAGTTCCTCGTTTTTTTAAGAGCGCGGTGTATTGCGCTTGTGTTTTTGCTATATCGAGAGAAGGAGAGAGTTCCGTTGGTTTTGAGACTGGACTTTTTGTGGATTGCGCGGAGAATTGCGCTTGTGTTTTGTGGTATTAAGAGAGATAGAATTCTGTTCTGGTGACACGACGTGCTGTGTCCGAAAGTAAAAAGTAATAAAGACATTACAGACTCTAAATTTGAATTTTACTATACTTATATTTTACATTTTATTGTTAGCATATATCTATTAGTCCTATGCTAAAACAGGCAATTGTAATTTTGTATTTTATTGTTATTGTTTTGTATTGCTTTCAGCTTTTCTCGCAATACAAAAGGTGGGAGTATGTTGCCACTCCTAATAAGATCAACATTTCCTGTTTTATATTATTTGATAATGTTTTGCGTTTGTTTATTCACTTCTGAATCTGGCAACAGAATTTTAGAAAAATAAGCTTATGGAATATTCTACACAGTTTACCTTTTACGCTAAGAAAAAACCTGTATTATATTTTATGTTTACGGTGCGTGTGCTCAATTAATTCATTCTTTCATGTAAATAGCGTCATTTATTCAAAACTGTAAATAGCCTCATTTATCCTGTGTGTCAAAGAACAATAAAGGAATATTGTAATTGAAGAATAGTTTTTTTCGAGTCACAACACTTTCTATAACATTCCTCACCTACCATATTTTAAAATGCGAAGTAGCATAATCGCAGACATTATCAATTCACAAAATAAAATATCCTTTATTGAGCGATTTTTATATATTCATTATTCCAAAATAGAATAAAAATTTCTCTACTATATTCAACACCGTTATTTATTTTCTTCCCTCTATCATCCTTTTTTATTTAAAAGCTTTTATTTAACTTACAATGTATGTATGTATGTATGTATGTATGTAATTTGTTCGGGTGGAATCTTGCAACTCAATTTTGAAGCTGATATCTTCCTCTCATTGAGCTGAAATTTTGTATACACGTTTAGTTTGGATGACAATGCATGTTTTGACCATTTATATTCCGATATTGCAATTAATTAAAAAGATATTAATTAAAAACGTTAAACTAGTTTTGGGCGCCAACTTGGATATATCTGCATTGTTGTAATAATTTTATTGTTACAACAATGACAAAAGTTGGCGTCGAAAATCGGTTTTCAGCCAAACTGGAATTTCATAACATTGCGCTATTGACAGTATTAATTAACTTTGTCTAAAAAATAATTACATTTCTACAACGTAAAAACAATCTAATTTCTACAACGTATGCAATTTTTTTTACAAATTTCTATCTATTTCCTTGGATTTAAATTCAAAACAAAAAAGTAGAGCTATTTTTCAAGTAGATTGGTACATTGTATACCTTTCTCAACGCTGCCAAGTTAAACTGAGATGGAGTATTGAAGAAATTCTTTAAATAATTTATCTATCTTTAATCTATGAAACTCAGACAAAAAATAATTACAGAATCGGAAAGATCATTTTTTTAATGTATCTTACCCATCAAAAAGGAATCCGCTAGGAAAACAATAAGAGAAAAATATTATCTAGAAATGCAATATATTTTCGATTAAAAAAAATAATTTTACAATAAAATGAAGTAATTTTTTAAAGAAATTTTCTAATTTTAAGCCTACGAGTAATTTAAATATACCTCATTTTATCACCAGTAATCTAAACACACACTACGACATGTGTCCTTAAATTTAATTACAAATAGAATCTGTTAATTTTATTTGAATTTAATTATTGATTTTTTTCAAAATCAAGTTTCTAAAGATGATCTGAGCAATTAAAAAAAATAGATTCTTACGTAGAAGATATTCAATGTCCAGCAAAAAATTATCATTATTTGATAAAACTTTCTTTTTTGATTACAAAATGCGTTTTTAGTCTTAAGCATTTTATTGATTAATACAAATATTTAAACGCCTTTTGAAGTTTTTAATAAACAATTCAAATTTTCTTCTAATATGTTAGAGAAATACATCCCTTATCTTCAAAATATTTCAAATAAATAATATATTCTTTAAGTTTTTCAAAAATAGTCAAAATTTTAATTAAACATTTAATAACTTTGTCATTTATGAAGATAATCTCACTAAACCTTTTTTTTCGTGTGTAGAACAATGTTAGCCAAAATCTGCATGAAGATTGAAAAAATTGCTTAAAAATTACGGATTTAAAAAAATTGTGTTTTTAGTCTAATACCATTTTGCGAGAATTAATTCAGCTAAACCAGGGATGGCGAACCAGCGTTCAATGAGTTGAACAGGCTGAGAAACCTGTCCAGCGATAACTAAAAAGTAAAAAATAAATTAAATGTAAAAAAACTTTTTTAAGAACAAGCTTTTATTTAAACGCGCTAAAAAGAATAAAATAAACTTTTCCTTTAAAACTTTTTTTACTATCAACTTATAACGTCATTACACAATTTATATGATATAAAAGCTTGTCGCGAGATTTACCTGTGTAGATAAACAAGTAAAATAAATAACTTGACCTGATTGATTTTGGTTTTTAAAAATTCAAACTAAGTAAATATGAGTACTTAAATATTGCGACAAGCTTTTATATCATATAAATTGTGTAATGACGTTATAAGTTGATAGTAAAAAAGTTTTAAAGGAAAAGTTTATTTTATTCTTTTTAGCGCGTTTAAATAAAAGCTTGTTCTTAAAAAAGTTTTTTTACATTTAATTTATTTATCAGCCAATTTAAACAAAATCCTACAGAAATATACATACATAGAGATTCAACAAGATGATCTGAAGTCAGGCAAGATCACGCGAGAACTGTTAACTTTTCATGAGTCCAAATTAACAACACTGCTTGTACTTTTTGAAGCGCGTGACCGTGAAAGGAAAATCTGTTATTTTTGTAATTAAAATAGATAAATAAATAGAAGATATAAGTGATAAAATTTATTTTTATCATCAACAGCTGAAATCTTTCAGAAATTTGAGAGAAGCTTTTAGAAATGTTTCAATTTTACGATACCTTAAGAAAAAGTAATGTTGGTCACACGAGTGCTAATTTGTACCTTCAACTTAAATGGGATTTAATAGCATTTGAAAATCATAGGTACAATGTTAAAACAGGTTTGTAGTTTGTCTTTATGCTTTTTCTTGTCTTAATGCTGCATTATTCCACTGAATATTAATTTATATAAATCAAATAAGTTTACTAAATTCTTAATATGTTTGTGTTGAATGGAATTATATATATATAGTCCTCACAGATTTGGCAATTCTATGATATAACAATTTCATTTTGCAAAACTAGGAATTATGTACTTTTTTTTGGTACTTATGTATTATTGCAAACTATTGGCGACATTATATGAAACGAAGCATATGGTTGCCAATTCAGCACGTACCACACATAGGAAATCTGGGTTGCCAACTTGGCGAATTATTAATGAAGTGGACGATTGTTGCGATATACGTACGTACCCTATATCTGAGTAAGTCATGTGCTCTTTATTCTTGATTGTAATTCGGAAAATAATTTGGTATCAGTCTGCTACATAGATTTTTCTGCCAAGTAGTTGTAAATTTTGGCCAATTGGCATTGCAACAATACAATATTTCATATAAAAATTATTGGTACTTACGTACTATTGCAACGATACCAAAGTTCAAGATAACTTGCCAAGTTGGCCACCCTAATTTCGTATGTGTCGTATGCGCTGAATTGGCAACCAAGTGTTTCGTTTTATATAATGTCGTCAATGTGGTTGCGATTGGAACGTTAGTTCCAATTATTCTTTTCGCTCGTTTCAAAAAATTGTTAAAGAATTCAATTGGCAAATAGTTCTAAAGTTTTGCCAAGTTGGAGCAATAATTTTTCTCTTCGATAATAAGAGTCTGGTGGTCAAAGATTTATTTAATTCAATTTCAAAAACGAGCAGCATATCAAATCAAATTAGTTTCGTGATATCGAATGTTTAGTTTATAAGAATGGCATATGTTTAGTTGAGAAGAAAGCACCGCATTGGAAAGAAACACCGCATTGGTCTACAAGAAAAAAATACTCGAGTATTCTACCATTGACGAATTTCATCCCATCAAACACATCGCCAATTTAAAAAAAATCTCACCAAAAGCTGTCATTGATATAATTGTTTCTGCATATCGCTGCATATTCTTATTCACACATGTAACAACTGCATTTGGTGAAATTGACTGACTGTGTACTAAGTATCTCAAAAATAATAATAAAAATCTGAGGAACTTACGTATTATACCATCGACTTGTTTCGTCCAAACAAAAAAAATGCTGCGATATACATCCAATAGTGGAAACCATTCCTACACACGTTCGAACACAGTAATAAAAACATTTGACGACATTTTTCGAATTGGCGGAATTAGTCAACGGTATATACGCAAGTATCCAATCTAATTACAAAATAGAGAACAATTTTGATTCAAATAAAAAAACATTTAAATTTCCGTATTTCTATTTTTTTCTAGCTAAGCCCACAATTGATAATGAAGCTCCATTGACTTATACGCATTTATACTACAGACCGAAAAAACTTCAGGTACATTATGTTACAGAATTCAATAAGTTTTGTTCCAGTTGGATCCTAGTTGAACCCCACCCGATTTGTCGACAAAAATTTGGCTCAATTTTCTTTGAATTTAAGCGTCAACCTTTGCTCGCAAGCTGCGTGCTTAGGATTTAGCGTAAGTTGACCATTTCGTGAAACGCGGTTTTTCATCTGTCGTTACTTGAGGAAAATTTTTGGCACCAAAAAATCAGGGGTTTCAACTAGGACTTTACCATTTCTCCAACTAATATTATTTATAGCAACGAATGAAATAATTAATTGGTACTTACATACTATAGCAACCTTGTTAACTTTTAAGATAATTCATCAAATTGATACTCGGATTTCACACATATCGTATACGCTGAATTGACAATTGTGTGCTTCGTTTCACATTTCCCTGCTTGCCGCCATTCTAAGCCTAACCGTTCGTTGATACGGCTGGCTCGAATACTAAATTACGATTCTGGGATTATCCGAATACTTAAACAATTAAATTTTACAATAAAATTAAAATATGTGATATAATCCTACATAATAATAATTATTATAATTGCATGCAATAGTAAAATAAAAATAATATAATATTAAATTATTAATAATAAAATAAAAAGGAGTTATTCTTTTTCCTTTATTGATTATTATTTATTTATAATATTTATTATTTTTCTCGTAGTATTTTTCAACTATGCGCTCCATATTCCCGCTAGCTCATTTTTTTTTAGAATTCGTGCTGTTTTATTTAAAGTTGCCAATATGGTTGTAATAGAACATAAGTATCAGTTACGGTTCCATTATTACTTTCCTTATAAAACTTAAGCTTTTTAAACTCTTTTTCCCCCAAAGATATAAAAATAAATAAATAAAGAGTATAACAGCATGGTTTAATGAATTAAATTCATAGTGTGTCAGAAGAAATAACAATATCACGCTTATCGCTTAGATGAGACTTGAAACCAAACCACACGTAGAAACACTCTAGATTCTATTCCGTAATCATATTTGCAGAGAATGTACAGTAGTGACCAAAATTATGCAAACCTTTTTTTTGAGAAAATTCTGTTTTTGATGTTTGAGGGTTGATAATAGTAATTTTTTTCAGTTATCATTGTAAAGATAAAAAAAAAAATTTAATCAAGATATTAATGAAATAAAAGTTACGAAGAAAATTTTATTACTACTTAAGCTATAAAAAAAGGAGAGGGGAATACACACAAAAAATATTTACAAACAATGTCAGTTAATACGTAGTTGGGTAACCTTTAGTCTGAATATATACAATGACCTTGTGACGCTTTCCATGGAGTGAATTAACTTTTTGTCATCAACTATTATAATGTGAAACCAAGATTTAATTATCACTTTATTATTTGGGCTTTATTGTTGAGTTGTTCTTCAGTCGCAAGCTTCTTTAGTCGATTCCACATACAGTAGAACGTCGTTTATCCGAATCAATTGAGATCGGACACCGTTCGGATACGCGATTGTTCGGATAACCGAAAACCGAATGCGATCCATGCAGTATATGATATTGGACACTATACAAATATTGAAAATCTTCACATGCGGGAAACGTGTTTGAAGAAAAATCTAAATAGGTGAAAAATGTCGCAATTTTACCTTGATTGTGGAAAATAATCACTTATTTTTCGCTGTACCATTGTACACCTTCGTTTTTTCATTGCAAAGTCTCTGATTCTCTTCAGCAGCAGTAGTTGAGTAGGACAGCACTCTGATTGTTGTTCGTTCCACTCCATAGCTGTCTCTAACGCAGAAACGCGTCAGAATTTGCTACTTCCGCTGTTATTGTCCTCGTCTTTATCCGTTCCATCGTCGACAGGGTCGGATTTTTCTTGCACGGAAGTGACAATCGCCTCATCGTTTAGCATTGAAATCCACAATCTTCTGCATCGCATGTCATCCAGGTTTCTACATCAACAAAACTCAACAAAAGAGTACGTATACACCCCCTCACTTGGAAAAAAGCTGATCAAATATTCCGCGCAGATGTTTACCAAATCACACAACTAAAATTCTCCAAATTTCCCTCACCTTGGGGTTTCCCGTCACTTTTGGCCTCACACGAAACAACTGTTCAGCATTGCACTGTTCGAAAACGTATCCGGACTTTGGTTCGGATATTTGACGCTCCAGATATAACCGTTCGGTTAAACGACGTTCTAATGTATTTGTGTTAAGATCTGAACTATTTCCAGGCTATTCAAGCGGTTTACAGATTAAAAGCATTATTTAGCTTTAATTTAGTATAAGAATGTAAATTCTACATGACATCATTGAGGTGTTATCTTGTGGGTATTAGAATTTATTATTTAACAGTTATTTTATTACTTTTTTAAATTTTATGTTTAAAATATATTAAATTAACAGCAAAAATCTGTAAACTATAAATTATACTTTGTTACACAAACTGTAAAACAATTCCTAATTAAATTTTATAAAATATCCTCATTTGTGAAAAATTGAAAAAGTGTGCCAAAATATTTAACTTTTTTCGAAGAGTCCTGTTTTCTTGACAGGATTTTCTATGTAAACAGAAACATTCCGACTGCTTAACTTAAGATAATATGTTCAACAATGTGCTGGTTAAAATCAAAACAGTTTGTCTTTCATAATAATTTCATTATTTCAAAGAGTTTTCAAAATATTAGGGATTTTATACGTCAAGGATGTTTTCACTAAGTATTTATGTCTTCTTATAGTCAAAATCTATACAGTTTTTTGAAACAGCAATAATGACATGCTTATACCTAATTAGAAAGCCAAACATATGTATATTTATACATGAGATAGATTTTATAGATCTTTCCACTAAATCGTAATATAATCTTCTTAACGCTCTACAAATGTAACGGTTTTCTTAAATCTTCAAAAAATTTTATTTTCTACCTTCTCAATAAGCATTCATAGATAAAATTGTCAAACTAATTTAGGTCACTTTTGCAAAAATGATTTTCTGATTCAAAAAAGACAAATATAACCTGTTTAAGTTGACAGAGATTATATCGGATACAAGGACCATGAGTTGGCTGTTGCTTTGCAAGTGTTTACCAATTCGAAAATTGGAGATATTATATTCCATAAGATACAATAACTATTTGCACACACAAACATAATGGCAGAACAGACTTGGGTAGTATTTTCTAAGTGCAGCCGTATATGGTTTCATGGGCCCTGTAACCGATCAATACCTTGCTAGAAAATGAAATGCGTTTCATTATTTCAGCTAGAATTAGAGCGCTTTTGCAACATTCACCGATGCAATAAATATCTGATGGAGAGAATCGCCAAAATTCAGCGTGAGGGAGCTTGGATAGACAATAAAAATAATCTTGATTGCAGGAGGTAAGGAATCACATATATAATAAAAATTCAAACTCGATTTCATAACTTCAATTACATCTGAAAGGAGATGCATTAGTTTATATTTACAATGATTCTAAAGATATATATTTTTTTAATGTAATTGTTATGATTTATTAATGTCCCTTATTTGTGATGCATACATTTGCACTTGAAAAGCGAAATATTAATTTACATTACTTATGATTCTAAAGATTCTTTTCAAAAAATCTAATGTTTATGATTCAACAATCCTCTTTTATTTGTGATAGATATAATTCTAACTAATTTCTTGAATAATAAGTTGATGTAAATTTTTCATCCTGTCTCATTTGATTGATAGAAACAATTTTCGTTCATGACAGTAAATTGTCTGCAATGGTATTATTTAATTTATTAAAACTGAAATCAAAGTGGTTTTTTTTTGTTGTTAAAAACTCTTACAAATAAACTGTTAAGTTTCATGAAGCATTTCTTTCTGTGAGCAATTTAACTATTTGGTGTCAATTTAATAATTTATTTAAGTGAAATAAAATCACATATTAAAAATGAATAGAAAAACCAAATATTCCTAGAATTTTTTTTTTGAAAAACATTTTTAGTAAGTTTCTTTAAGCAAAGATTTCTAACAAATGCTATCCCATCTTCATGACCTTAAACCTACTTTCAAATGCAAAAAAAATCATTTCTGATTGAGCCTGTAGTCAGATTTAAGAAGAAGAAATATATATATATATATATATATATATATATATATATATAAAATCTTATATATAAATCTTATATATATATATATAATATATAGTAATATATATATAATATTATAAAAGTACTGCCTTGGGAGAGTAATGTGCATGTTTCTATCTTCAGAAATATTGTTATTAATTACACACTATGTAATAAATTTCTAGTTTCAAATAAATCAGAAAAAATAAAAAACTATAAACATTTTACTAAATACTGTTTAATTCAAAAATACCCAATTAATTTTATTAATAGATATTTGAATAAAGAAATTCCAAATAGTAAGGATTAAATTTCCATATTTTTAACAGGTTATTATTATAGATTTATTATTTTTCCTAGATAGTTTTAGATACCCCCAATTTCTAGTTTTAGATAAAATTACTTTTTTTAAATTTATTATAAATCATATTATCTTAGAGTCTCTAAGGTAATGGTAGTATGTTTACAATTCTTATTTTATTATTTCTATTTTCATACTTTTGCTAAGTGCTATTTTTCAGCCATTGCTTTGTTTTGAATTTTTATTTGGGTCCAGAATCTGGCAATAACTTGTTTATTGTACTCAGATTTAGTGCGGGCTCTGCATTTCTGTAAGCAATTTTTAGATAAGTTACCTTTTCCTCATAATGGATTTAGATTTCCTATCCATTATTTCCAATAGGTTTTTGTTCGGTATTATTAACAGAAAAGGGGGAAGGTTGGCTGGCCAAAAAACATGTTCAACTCTACTTATATATAGAAAATTTTTTTAAGAGAAATTTTTTTGTATATAAGCTGTCCTAAGTCAGCAATGTTGATAATATTTTATATTTAACTCTGTTATTTCAATTTTTCATATCTCCTTTTAAAATCTGTTGTCTGGTTATCTTGCAATTACAATTCTTTTCAGTTTTAATCATGTTAATTCATCTCTCTCTCTCTTGTAGAGAAATTTTGATTATATATATATATATATATATATGGAAATCAGAGATCACTGTATATTTACTTTTTCATGGAGTAGTTTCGTGAAAACTAATATCGTTTTCAATCCATACTCATAGCATATAACAACTATTAAAAGTGATTCAACTATTCATTTATAAAAGTACATGCCCTGAAGTTGATTTAAATTATTCAACAAAAATACAAGGAAGACTGATGCATCCTCAAAACTTTTTGAACACGAAATTTAGTTTGGATTGGGGGGGGGGATAAATTAATATTTTTCTTCCTCTGAGAAGATGCAAGATTAGCAATAGTTATAAGTTTTGGTAATAACTTCTAAGGCTTTCTTGTTGAATATTTATTTTTATGCTTATTTTTCATTCTTAGTTTGAATACCTGGAAAAGACAACAAGAAATGGTAGATTTAGCCTACAACAATCAAGCTGTACTCAATCGACTTCTCGACTGCACTTCTTATTATAACCGAAGTAGACTGGAAGATGAATATTTGGTAATCATATTGTTACGAATCTTATGTAATGAATGCTCAGAATATATAGAGTAAACAATTTATATCTGGATGTACAATACGTTAATATTACTTTCATTTGTATTTATTTTATACTAAAACTGTAATATTCGCAAGCAACGCCGTTCCTTACATTATAATGGCAATCCCCATTGGAAACTTGGCGACATTTTGGTGATAGAGCCAAGTTGGCATCACTTTTGGAGATCATTTGGGCGACTATTTTGGTGACCAAATGGATGCTTCTGGAAATTACTGGAGAAATCTTCTAATATCACAATCTATGACAAAAGCGGATTTTTCGAGATGAATGACTATAAATTCGAGCTATATTGCTGAGCTTGAGTCAATATTGTTTTTACTGTTGAAGAGTCGACTAGCGATTAGTTATTACTTCGGCTGTTGAATGGACTAAATTCATGTGACATCATAATCACATGATAATTTTAAACCACGTGTTTTTAGCCAATGAAGTTCAAAAACACATGTGATGTCATAGTCACGATAAATGCAATTGTCTATTTCCAGCAAATTAGTTCATGCACTTCGTTATTGCCAAATTACGCTTTTTACAGAAACTTTTTTTTTAAAAAAATTAATATTTGTCACTTTATTTAAAAGCACATGTATAAAACAAGACTTTTTTTTCTTTAATTTTAAAATTTTTTTGCAGAAATTTCTTTTTATAACTCTTGAGCATCTTTACCCAATTATGCAATATGACATTTTACCTAAGTTTTACAAATAAAATAAAAAGTACGAGCTATATGGTTTATTGTACGTTTTGAATTCAATGTAGAACACGTGTTTATATTATCATGTGACCGTTATGAATTTAGTCCATAGGACGAGCGAGTGCTTGTGAATAATCTTTAACATTCTTGTATTTTAGATACTGATATTTGTGTCTAAGTACTGTGGAAGGCGTGAAAACCTACAGGATTTAATAAGTGAATTTTAGTGCGGTTGTAGATGAGTTAGTCACGAATAATATATAGGATAAATAAAAGTATTATTTAGAATTGATTCATCCCTTTAAAATGATTAAAATTAACAGAAGAGAAATATTTTCGACCGTAAGCTTTTTATTGATGTTCTTACATCAGTCGCAATATCGATAACTGCCGGATCAGAAAAACTAAATTTACAAAACTAGAGATAATATATAAATAGAGATGCAACATGGTATATCCTGCATTTCAAGAATTGTTTTTCTACAATAAATTTTCGTCACTCCTGAAGAACTGTTTTGCTCTTTTAGACTCATAGCATAAAATCCTTGAGCACCTATCTACGTAACAATATTCTTTACAAAATTTTTGATTACTCAAATACATTCCAATTTACAAAAAATCCATCATGAACTGACTAAAATTCAATAACATATTACTAATTGGTTCTTTAGTATATTTTGTAAGGTTCTATTTATCTCCATTTTATTATTTTTTATATACATCATATTTTTTGAAAAAATTATATCTATTCATTTCTAAAAATTCTATTTTTTGCTGTATTGTACATTTTTTTCGTTGCAGTTGAATCAGAAATATAAGGCGAACATTCAAAGGTTTCCCAAAAACTGGAAAAACATAATGCATCAAGTTAAAATACTACAAAAATTCATTAAGCTAAAAGTTATAAGTGAGCGAACTGGAAAGGTATGAAACAATGCTTTACATATTTTAATGAATTAGATGATGAGATATATTATACTAAAAATGTGCTTCTAATTTTAAGGTATCAGATATCGTTATTCCACAACGTTTCATTTTTCTAGCTTTAATACTTAAGGGAAAAAATGTTTTCAATTAGATGATTATAGCATCCTGCTACCCTCAAAAATATTTTAAATATTCCGTTTCAACTGTTTTATTGATGCTAGCATTTAATTTGAAAGGAACTAAGTAGCTACAAAAAACATTACTTTTGCTAAATCGCTCTATTGAGGGGATTTGGGCTGCTTAGTTATTCTAAGACTTTTGAGACGTGAATCAATAATGGGTGATTTCTGATTTCTCATTTCAGTTTATTTTACATTACTCATACTTTATTTGAACAGCTTGCATGTAATTTTACTCTATTTTGAATCAGCAAACAAGCAATTGAAAAGAAATTAGGGGTTTCCTTTAAAAAATTTGTTGTCAAAGAATTTTTTTCTTATTATGATAGGAAAAAATGATGCATGGTATTACAATTCAAGAAATAAGTATAACAAGCAGACATCATCACTTTCGTGTTCAATCAAAACTTATTCTTTTTAATAAAATTATTATTGTTGAAAGTTAGAACATACTCGTTAAATGTTCTATCCTTAACCTAATTTGTATTCTTTAATTACGAAATAGATTTCCCACATACAATTCTAATTTCATTATTTTGATGATTTAAACTATTTTTATGTAACTTTTCAAAGCTTATTAAGATAAAATCAATCTCTATATAGAAATACAAGGTGATTCTAAATAAAGTTCCTCTTTCAGAATACTGTAAAAAAGAAACACCGGTCAGAATGACTTTAAATTTGAGCTGAATAAACTTGAAAAGGGAGAAACGGTATGGCATAAGAAAAAAAAATCTAAATTGTATCAATAAAAGAGGCAGAATGAGACTGGGTTCAGCTAGAAGTGGCATTTTAAATTGAATTATGACGGCTCTGGCATGAGTTACGCATTAAACCAACTGAACAATGTGCGGGATTGTTTCGGTTTTTCGACGGAAAAAATTACTTCCAAATCGTTCGACAGTTATTGCGCTGTTTGTGAAAAGTCCACAAACGCCCCACATTGTATGACAAAGATCGGTTTTTAATTGCCTTTGAACCAAAAACAGCATAAAAGCAACCATGAAAATGCCAATTATTTATTTATTTATTTATTATTATTATTATTTTATTTATTTATTTTTTTGCCATACCGTTTGCTCCTTTTTGAAATATATTTTATTCAAATTTGAGATCATTCTGAGCAGCTTTTCTTTTTTTTTACAGCATTTTGAAAGTGCAGCTTTAATTAGAATCCCCCTGCATATGTATCGCATGATTTAAAGTTTTCTTATTATTCTTGAATCATTTAAAGAGGTGCATTAAAAAAGTCCTGTGATAACATTATTATAATCTTGAAAAATATAAAAAATATATTAATTTTGCATTAAATCTTTGTTTTTAAAAGCAATGTGCATAAAAGTTTCATATCTATAAAACTGATATGTGGTAGATTTTCTTTTGAATGTAGGCAAGTTCCCCGTAATTAACAGGCAGGATATTTTGAAGTAAATCGCAATAAATTCTGGATCGATTCAATAAATACAACACAAATAATTAACGGGAAATTTTTTTAAATTAAATTTTTAATTCGTATGTAATGCATATATTTTTAAATAAAATGTATTTTCTTTACTATGTTCGTTGTTATTCACAAATATGTACTTTTTAAGAGAAAGTTTCTTCAAAAAAAAAAGTTGCCAACAGCAATGCTCGTAAACTGATTGGCTGGAAACAAGTGATTGCAGTTATCATGTGAATGTGACGTCACATGAAATGAGACCATTGAAACACGTAAAATTCATAATATTGCATAAATTCTAAGTTCATACACAACAATACAAATCCTTAGTGGCAAAATCGCATTAGGTAAATGAAACGCACACAGACACTCTCTAGCTTTTTCTCCTGGTTGCTTCTCTGCGTCACCCTTTTATAAGCTGGGGAGACTTTTTTTAGAAATTGTTCGTGAAATAATCATTTCAAACCTTACAGAATTATTCTAGATAAATCTATTTTTGTTGTCAGATCTGGTAACTTACGACATACAGCGACAAAAATTTTCGCCGTCTCCTATTTAATTGCTATGATTGAAAGATTAATCTCTCTTCACCCACAAACGTTCTTTCTGGTCACAATACAATTTCAGCAAAGAATGAGAACACAGTCTAAAATTTCTGTAATAATATTTTTTAAATAAATAATAATTTTTGTGTAAAAGAGAGCTGCGAGTTATTCCCCCCTCTTTTAAAAATATTTTCCTGTTTTTTTTAAGGATCCTCCAAACGCTGAGCTGGTGAGGAATAAGTGGTCTCTTGAAAAAAAAGCATACGAACTAGAAAAAGCTCAAAAGAGGGCCAAAGAAGCTTCAGAAGCTGAAAAAAAGAAACGGCTGGAAGAAGAGAAGAAAATGGACGCAGTGAAAACGCGCAAGAAACTCAGGAAAGAATATCGAGGTGCTTCGAAGAAATGGCGAGAAGAGAGGGAGGAGCGACTGCGTCTGGCGAAAGAACAAGAAGAGGAAAAGCGAAAACGCGAAGCTGAAGCAAAGTCCCGCCTCTCAGAGAAACAACGACAGAAGAGAGAACAAGCGAAGAAAGAGCTGGAGGAATGGAAGAATCGAAGGAAAGCAAAAGAAAGGACCAAGAAAGAGGAAAAGGAAAAGCGTGACAAAGCAAGACCAATACTAAGCAGACCATTGTCGAAAGAGAAGAAAAAAGAGCCGGGAGGAGATAAAGTGTCCAAAGAAAAAGACACGGAGCCTAAGCCAATCAAGGGAGGATTTAAAGAAAAGAAAATACGTCCGACTTGTGAGGCGAGTAGAAAGCAAAGACAAGGGTCTATAATCAGTAAAAGGCCACCAGAAGGGACGGATTCTCAATTGGATAAGTCTTCCGATTTAGAAAAAACCACACTTGGCAGAGAAAGTAAGAAAATGATTGAACAAGATGATGAAAAATTCTTGAGAAGTCAAGAGTATGTTGAAGAGGCTAAGAGGAAGAAAATCCTAGTAGAGGGAAAGAAAGATAAAAGAGAAAAATCAGAAGAGGATAGTGAGGATACCGAAAGAGAAGAAAGATTACTTGAGAGTGTCGAAGAGATAAAAAGAGAGAAAACCCACGAAGACGACGAAGAAAAAATAAAGAGGAAGAAAGCTTATCGAAAAGAAGACGAAGACATCAAAGGAAAGGAATTAATTGAAAAGACTGTAAAAAAAGACGAAAAAGAATTAGAAGATAAGAAAAGTCGAGAAGGCGAGGAAGACACGAAGGGAAATGAAGTACTTAAAAAAGATGAAGAAAATGATAAAACAATTAAAACAGAGGAAAAGGATGATGGAGAGCTTGAAGAAAAGAAAGAAGGTGAAACGGATAAAACAAAGAAAAAAGAAGAAAAGGACGCTAAAAGAAAAGAGGCAGATGAAGATGACAGTGAAAATATCAAAAGAAGAGAAATATTGGATGAGAGTATAGAAGAGATCAAAAAAGAGAAAGCACGCGAAGGCGACAATGAAAAGGCCAAAGGAAAGAAAACTTATGAAAAAGAAGATAAAGACATTAAAAGAAAGGAATTAATTGAAAAGAAAGATGACTTGACCGAAGAAAAAGACGATAAAGAATTGAAAAGAAGGAAAACAAGCCAAGAAGATGAAGTTATGAAGCAAAAGAAAACAATTGAAAAAGTGAATGAAAAAGATAATACAAAGAAAACAAGTGAAGAGCTTAAAGAAAAGAAAGCAGACGGAAAGGATGATAAACAGGAGAAAACAAAGAAAAAAGAGGAAAAGGATGCCCAGGAAGATAAAAGAAAGAAAGAAGGTAAAAAAGATGATGAAAAAGATAAACCAAAGAAGGAAGATAAAAAGGACGACGAAAAAGATCAAACAAAAAAAGAAGATAAAGACGAAAGAGATAAAACAAAGAAAGAAGGAAAAGAGGATGATGAAAAAGATAAACCACAAAAAGGTGGTAAAAAGGGCAATGAAAAAGATGAACCAAAAAAAGATGATAAAAAGGGCAATGAAAAAGATAAAGCAAAGAAGGAAGATAAAAACGAAGATGAAACCGCCCACAAGATAAAAACAGAGGATGAAGAAAGTAAAGAAAAGGAAGCAAGTAAAGTAGAAACGGGAATAGATGACAGGCTAAAATCAGTCAAAGAAATCGGAGAGGCTGAAAAAAAGATGTACGGTGATGATCTTAAAAGCAAGAAAATAAGTGGAGAATCTGAAGATGATGAGGGTAAAAAAGCAGACGCTGATGCCCCCGAAGATGTCAAAAGCAAACCATCGGAAGTCAAAGAAAAAGAGAAAAAGAGTTCGAGTGAAGGTGACGAAAAAGATAAAAAAGTAGGGAGAAAGCAAATAGAAGATTTAAATTACGCAGATATTGGATTTCATTTAACAGATGAAGGAAAAGTTTCGGCGTTTACGATACCTGAAGAGGTCGCAGAAGACGTAGACGAAGATTTGGGAACGGCTCACTTTTTATCAAAGGAGGGAAAACCTGAAGAAGTCGAGTTAAAGGATTTGAAAGAATCTGGTGAAGAAGAGAAATCTATTCCAGAGGCAATTGAAGATGAAAAGCTCGACCCATCCGAAAAAGACGAAATAGTTACGAAAGGTAAGGGGGTGGATAAAGACACACAAATTGCCGAAAAGGAAAAGAAACGTCCGGCTCCTTCTGAAACAAAAAAAAGTAATATCTGTATTTATGCTGAAGATGGTAATGTAAAAGAGATAGATGTAGGAGAAGTGGAAGACGAATCAGAAACTGAATCTTCAAGTAAAAAAACAGAAAAGAAGAAAAAACCAAAAGAGAGTAAAAAGAAATAATCAGGCATATAACGGCATCTCCATCCGAAAAAATAATCTAAAAGCCAAAAAAAAAAAAAAAAAAAAAAAAAAAAAAAAGAAAATTATTAGCTTATACTTTTAAATAATTTTGCTAATTAGGTAACTCTTTGCATTGTTTCATTTTGGAAAATGAAAAAGAAAATGCCAGATAATTTCAAGGAATATATTGAGACAATTTTTTTTGAAAAAAGGCAGCATATTTGAAAAATTTGGATTTTAAAAGTGTTATAATTAGTTCTTCTGATTTATTACAGAGGGTAATTAAATTTTTTTTTTCATCCTTAAAAATTTCAATTACTAAATCACTAGTTGTAAAAAATTTGTTTTGATTTTGATTCGTCTTTAATTACTTATGTACTATTTAAAACTAAAAATGACAATAGTAACATTAAAAAAAGTGCACAATAAATTATTTTTTAATTCAGTATTTTTTTCCTTTGAATATTTTTTCGTTGTTTTTCCTATTCACCTCTCTATTTGGGTTGTTTTATTACTTGTTAGCAATATCAATTTTAAAACTAGGGACTAGATCTTTTGCAACCCTGAGATTGCAAAAGTAGGAGAGGTCATAGAAAAAGCAGACATGGATATAAAACTAATTATTTATATTTAAGACATCGCACACTTTATGATCCCTTAATATCTAATTCAATAACCTTGGGAGCAATCTTGATTTAAGCTCTTAATCTAACTTATAAATTTTTTCAAATAACTTATCTCTTAACCCACTTGTAGGTCACTTCCTAAACTGCAACAGCCTTGTTCAAATCAGCTTCTACATTACTTCCAATGCTCTGAATGACCGTTATAGTTCGAATACCAACTTCAGTACTCACAATTCACGTTCCTCGATTAACTTAACACATCCATTTCCAGGGCTTAAATAGCATTTACATTAGCATAAAATCAAGTCATCTCTACGGAAAGTGGTTTTTAAACACAAATCACAGTTAAAGAATAGTTTCTCCAAGAGAATTAGTTGAAAACCTGCGGATAGAATCCGTCACGGAATTTTCAATTAAGGATTCACAAACAATTTAATTTGCTTTTAAATTGTGATAAAAGTTTTATTAAAAAGGCTTAGTAAATCATTTTTTTTCTTTTTTTTACTATTTATCTTTTAATATATAAGCAAAATAAAGTGCTACTTTGCATTTTAATCTAACATTTAACAATATACTATAAATTTATCAAATTAAGTTGAACTGTTAAATTCTGATAAAGTTTGATAGGTAAACTTAATTTCTTGATCGTGGCGAACCTGAGTTCACCTTAAAGAGAGGGATAACCAAAGAAAGAAGCATATTGTAAAATCATTGGCGTACACAAAGGTGAGATTTGAGACTAAAACCTAACCCGCAAATTACAAAAATTTAAATTTTTAGCATGAAGATTATGTTTTGGTCTTCATTAAAATTATAATCCCTCTCATAAAAGTAGTCTATCGTTGTAAATTCGCGTAGGGAAATCAGCTGATGACTCCCCAATTATTTGTGTAACTGATTTATCAAAAGGCAAAGACGGATAATTGACTACATGAGGACAAAATCGACGAATATACTCAAAGAAATATTATAGCAGATTATTTAGATTAGGGAAAAATTATAAACAATGCTTACAAGGTTCTAGAAACGACGGCTCTCTGGAATATTTCCACTAGCAGGATCTCAAACAGATCGCAGTCAACACAAAAACAGGATCTGTTCTCGCCTGCGCCTCTTAAAACTGCATTGCTTCAAATATCCTTTATATAGCCTCATGGAAACCTCTAGAAGGGTTAATCCTAGAACCTTCTCGATAATTCCTGGCCGATATCGTATTTTTCGCTAAATTTATCAGCAAGGGCAATCTGGTAAATCTGGTCACATCTTCTATGGTTACTATAACCTTGTTTTTCAAGTTCACCCTGGTAAGTGAACATTGACTGTAAAAATCAATTTTTCCACAAGAAGAGGTAGAGGGAGTCAATTTCTCCATAAGAAACTACAGGGAAATAGCTAACATGCGTGGTATATTTCACTATGTGCAGGCATAGGACAAAATAATAGGAGCGCCCATTTAAAAATGAGTCACAACAGTGGGAAACCTAGTCGCGGCAAAGGAAAAGACACCAGTCAAGCATTTGGCGGTGTGAGAGTTGCATGAGAAAATTCTGTTCCTAGCAAAGGGTGGTTATGTCCGACCTGAAAAGAGGCATGGTAATTTGCCTTCATTTCGCTGGTCCAGAACAATCAACCTTGTGGGCGTTTCAATGACCACTGTGTCAAGGTTACGACAGTCTACACAAGTCTGGGTAAGGTGTCTTTTGTGAAGCACAACTGCGTGGGTGAAAGTTAAAGTTGTAGGACCCGTGATAGAAGGGTGTTGAAGAAAATAGTCACCCGGAAACGCAAAGTTACACTACTGAAAATAACGTTAGAGATGAGTTCCCACTTTCAGAATTACGTATCCATAAAATCTATTCAACGGGATGGTTTTGCTACGAACATTCATAGCAAAGTATCTTTTCCAAATCCGTTAGTTTCGGCGCGAAATGCTATGAAGACAATGACTGTAGTGGTTCCGAGACCACCTAAACTGGACACAAATGCTATGGGCACAAGTCATCTGGTCTGGTAATTCCTTCTTTACGTTATTCCAAACCACCAGATTTCTATTCGTCTAACAAACACTGGCAGGAGCATTTCATGCTGACTGCCTGGTTCCAACCGTGAACCATGGAGGTATGGAGGTAGTTCTGTGATGGTGTGGGGTGCAATATTCCCTTGGATTGGTTCCTCTAGTTATCTTGAAGGGGATGACCGCAGGCGACCTTTATTGAAGCACTCTAGCAGATTATCTTCACCCTATGCCTTTACCCCACAACTTCAGAATCTCTTTCCGGGAGAATATCCTGTATTTCAAGATGAAAATTTCTCTGTTCACACGTCTTGCTGGGTTCAAACATGGTTACATGAGAATGATGAAGTGGAACATCTAACGTGTCGTCTTCAGTCACCTGATCTGAACATCATTTTAGTGAACATCCTCCTCCATGCACACTATCTTAACTCGAGATAGCCCTGAACGAGGAATGGGTGAAAATTCCAATGAACTCTATTCAAAACCTTTATTTGTCATTTCCACGTCAAACGTAAGCTGCCATTCAGGCCAAAGGTGGTCCAACCCTAACTAATAAAAAAGTTTCATCTTTTTACAAGTGTTAATATTATTTGTCCTATACATGTATGCCAATATGTAAAATCAGCAGCTTTTAATTACTCTGGAAACTGCTCTAAGGGCTCACATTTAGCAAATATGGGCGTAAACACCCTCTCTAAATTAATAAAAACTATTACTTGTCTAATATGATGAATGAGGATAATAGTACAAGTCTTATGCGAAGATACTACATATTCTGCAAGGCAGTATTTACAGATAATATTAAACATTATCTAAGATTTCGCTATTAATATCCTCCCGAGTTCGCTTCGCTGTACTTTACAAAAAATCATTTGTTTGGGTCATGATTTTTTTTGAAAGGAAGAGGTTCTCAAAAGTCAATCGAACAATTCATGAAAAGGTTTTCTCTAGAGGGTAGTTAGTAGAAAAGCGCGAAGATATTTTTACATTCTTTTTCCTTAAAAAAATAATAAACCCATTCGTAAAAGTCTACGGTTAAAGTAATTTTCCTCTCTTTAAACTAGTGCTTCTGAAACTTTCAATATTTGCGATCCAATTTTCAATCATTATTTTAAACCATTAGAGCTAATTAATTAAATTGGTACTTTAAAGTACTGTCAATTCATGGAGGGCTAAAATATTCTCATTATTCAAAAAGAACGTATGACTTATTAACACGCAGTCTTAAATCCTAAAAAATGCTAAATAATCAGAGAATGCTAATGTTTTACAGCACAAAAAAAGTTTATTGAAGTGATAACTTCTTTAAGGCATGTTTTGTCAAAGAGTGAACTTAAATGAAGCGTCAGGTTCGGGTGCGTTACGGTCATTCGGCTCCAGTAAGAAATCGTGCTAGGATCGGCAACGCGCGTTTAGTTTTGAAGTGAAAACTTTTCAGGCGCATGTTTGTTTTTAGTAAAAATATCAGGTGCCCTTTTTTCAGGTAAAATCTTATTTTCTTTATTTTAAATATTACTGTCATCAACTCAAGCGAGTGAACGAGAGAAGAGAAAGCGATGCAAAAATATATTATTTTTATGTAGGAGATAGAAGATATGAGAAGAAATGAAGCAGGGAATCTATTTCTCCATTAAGCAGAAAGAATATTTAAGCACAAAATGTGCTAAAAAAGTTAAAATCTAGCATTATAATGAAGTTAATTGGCGAGAAATTGCCAATATTTTGGTTTATATTAATGACTAGCTTTTACCCGCGGCTCCTCTCGCGTTGATGTCTTTAAATAACTGTCAAAGTCGTAATCATTATCATTAAAAAGTAAGTAATGTAATATAGTAATTTTTTATTGCTTGACTGGAACCAATAAAATTTAAAAATTCTAAAACTGAGCTTAGTTTAAAAAAACTGAAAATGTAATTTATCATAATAATTAACAACAAAAATTCAATAACCTAAGCTATTAATATTTTTAAAAATCGAAAGTATCTACGTTTAATATATAATTTCTCTTAAAAGAGCTCAAAACAGAACTATATACCATATTATATGTCCTTCCGTCAGTTGCAAATATGTGAAGATTTGGGCATTGGACACACCGATCAGGCTACATCAGGCCCATGGGAAAAACATTGCTTTTCCAAATGCACCCCTGCTATCTGAAATGTTAGCTTTGTTAATAGCAACATTAAAACTGGGAATATTGAAATCGTTTGAGTTGAAACGGTAGGTCAGTGGAGATACTTGGAATTCGAGGTATGATAACACTATCCCTTTTCATGACATATGTGAAAATATTGGCACCAAGTATATTCTGCATCAGTTTTGTGATCCAAAGCCTCGTTCCTTTACATAGTCTTTACATTTAGTTTTAATTGAAGTTTATGTGAGGGTACACCTGAAAGTTCAAGTGAATTTAAGAACTCCGTGGGATATGAAGTACTTTGTTCTTTATGCATGATTGTATTCATTGATAAATATATCTTCATAGCCCCCTACCCCACACGTCATTTAAATTTTCAATGTTGATTTTATGGACAATGTCATTGTTAGGCGCCAATATTGATCTTGCGCGCAACCACTGATGGCAATTTAAATTTTGTTGCAAGCCTGGGTAAATTTGAGCAATAAGATTTACATCATTTTCTCTCTTCTACATTACAAAATTCTTTGGAAGTAAAATATAACCTCCAGCATTTGTGTCCAAACATCCATAACCGATTTTCAATTGCGTCTCTGCATAATGTTCCAAATCTACGTCATTATGAAGATGCACTCTCATATTCGTTTTCAGACTTAATTTTTCCAATTTTGCCCATAAGCTTGATGATTTAATAGAGGCTGATTTCATCTGCGACAGGATTACAGGGGGAGTTTTTGAAAATTCACCAGCCAATATATAATAAAGTACCATTCCTCCTATAATATCTGTGCCTATCTCGTAAATCCTGAAGAGTCCGATTTAACGCTTCTATAGCTTTCTTGTGAGACATTGTACTTTCATCCCACACTAAAAGCTTGTATTATGGAAGCATCCTGCTTGAGAGCTATTTTTTCTGAAATTTCAGATGAGTGAATCTTCAAATGCAAGATTAAGCGATATTTTTAAAACGGAATGTGCAGTACAACCGTTGGTCAGTAAGTCGCGACTATACCCGAAGAAGCCATAGCAACTGCTATCTTCTCGGTTTTTCTGATGGTCATTAATAATAAGTTAAGCAAAAACGTTTTTCCGGTTCATCTAGGGGCGTCGAGAAAAAAGTGTACACCACTGCCGGATTCTATTTTGCGTAACACTTGTTGGAAAACGTGATTTTGTTCTGGAGTTAATTGAGGGATAAATTCTGTTACTTGATGTTGCAATGCTATAAAATCATAGTTTAATTCTCAAGCAATTTCATTATTGAAGCCATTTCCGTCGACACGTCTAGGAATAATCATTCCAAAATCATGTAGCTTCTTCCCAACCATTTTGAAAACCCTTATTGCGTTTCGTTGTAGATGTGTTGATTGAAAGGCATATTTGCTTGTATTGCTGCAAAATATCTTCCGCTATGTAGTCTTCGTACTTTTTCCAAAAGGTTTGAGGATTAGAAACACCGAAGATGAAATAAGTATTGCGTAAAGCTCCCTAATTTTATTCGGCGAGTGACATTGTACGGCTTACTCTATAGTAATATCTAGTGTATATATTCAAAGTAATACTTCCACGTAAAATATCTAGGTTCAGTATAAGTGAAAAATTTTGTGCAAAATATGAATATTGTATAATTAAATTTTAAAAAAATTCAAAGTGATAAACATTCGAAAATTCAAAACTTTTTATTAAACTGTCAATTAATATTACCATAAAATTTTCAATATCACGCGCGCAATTCACTAAAACTTTATTTCGTTTCCCTCTTTAAAATGTGGTAGTAAATTTGCATTAAAATATCTGGGATTGTCGGAATAGAGAACTTCTTAGCCAACTTGGCGATATTTCTCAAACTTTGAGTTTGACATTTAACAAACGTAACGTAATAAACGTTATACGTTTAATAAAAAACCATTTAAAAATTGCTTTTTGTAAAGATACTAAATTACACTGTGTTTCAATTCACTGTGTTAATAAATGTGAGAAATTTCCATTATTAAAATTTCCATTTTTGACCAAATGCATAATTTTGCGCCAACTTGGTGGGGAGTAAGCAAAGTCCCACGGTTTTACCCGCATAGTTTCCGTTCCCGTAGGAATATGGCGATAAAATGTACCTTATGTTACTCGCTGATAATGTAGCTTTCCATTAGTGAAAGAATTTTTAAAATCGCACCAGCCGTTTCCGAGATTAGGCGGAACAAACAGACAGACAGACAAAAAATTTTAAAATTCATTTTTTGATATGAGTACCGTAAATACCTTTAAATGCATTTAGTAAAAAGCTGCTAATTTGAAATTACAAACAGACACTTCAATTTTATTTATTTATATAGATGGAAACAAAGAGATTATGAAAAAATAAAAGCATTAATTATGAAAAGTATGAACCCTCTCCTTATGTTTGCTTAGAGATTTTAAGAAAAGTAAATGGCTCTCAAGGCATAAATTTTCCGTATCCCTACCTAGTTTCCAGCTTTATATAAATTACGTAGATAGAACTTACGTATTATCGCAATGGTATTGGCGACATTATACGAAAGTAAGCACATGGTAGCCAATTCAGCGAGTACGACACATGGGGAATCAGGGTAGCGAGCTATCTTGAACGTTGGCATTGTTGCGGATTTACGTTAAGTACCATATAAGCGTATATATTATATAAATAGATTCTACATAATTAATTTACGTATAAATATTTTTAAATAATTAGACTGATTGATATTTAAATCGTAAATGCTCATATATAAATATATAAAAATGCATATAATTTATTTAAAAATCGCCCTTTACGGAAAATGAATAAAATAAAGAAATTCACCGATGAATGGGCATGAAATAGTTGACGCCCGTATGTGAAAATGTCTCCAAAGGAAACGTAGTACATCCGAACAATTGGATTATCTGTCCAGAATAAATTAGAAGGTTTCACTTCTATCACATGGTCATAAACACACACACACATTTTTTCTTCTTTTTGGGGGTGGGGATTATAATAAGATTTTAAAAATTTGTTTACTTTTTTTACATATAAACTTAAATTGATTTTTAAAAAAAAAAACAGTTTTTCTTTCCATTAATACACAAAAATACATTGCACGATATGTATTTTAAGTGTGGTTTCAAATGAACGTTTATAAAGCACCGCATCCTGGAGTAGGAAATACTGTATTTTCTGAACATGAACTATTGCCCCTTGAATCTTGTTTAGTCTCTTGATCGTCTGCCTTAGAATCTGAGGAAAATTCCTGCAGATTATTTGCTGGTTCTTCATCTGAAGAATCATCTGTTAATGCATCCCTGCTTTCAGATGGTAGGTTCTGTAATAAATCCAAGGCCTCTTGAAAAAAGACTGAACTTCTTCTCCTCAAACATTCTAAGAAGAGGGAGAAAATTATAGCACCTTGAAAACCTCCTATTATTGTTAAATCTCAGTTACACACAAAGAAAAGTAAAACATTAATTTTTGAATAAAGATATTTCATTTAATTGTGTGGTAAGAAAAAGCAAACTCAGTTTCAACTTAAAAATTTTTTCGAAAATGTTAAAAAAAAAAACCCCATAAAACAAAATAAGTTAAACTAAAAAGAAATGTAAGAAAAAAGCATAACTATTATACTTCAATAATGACACGTTACACAACTAAAAACAATAATAAATTACCCTGACGAAAAGTAAACACGAAGTGCTTTCTCTAACATCCCCTGTACTGGCGTTACTTATTGTAATAAAGTTATAAAGAAGGTGGCCTACCTTTTCTTTCAGAGATATCAACTTTGCCTGCTAACACACCTTCTCCACAACTGAGATTCAGATTTGGAGCTGCAAGTCATTACTGTTATGTGAAGGTGTAAATCTCCCCATCCACCCAACCTTAAGATTTTGCCCAATGGTATTGGAAATCTTCTGGTTGATGATTCAATAATTCTGGGGGACTTAAATACGAAGCATCCAATTTGGGGATGCACAGCCCCTAACCAGAGAGGACTTGATCTCATTCATATGGTAGATGATACTGGCTTCCTGTTCCTCAGTGATGGCTCTTCAATCCACTCTTCGTTTAGTCATAATTCAGCTGAAGCTCGCAACATCTCCATTGTAAGCCCCACTCTGTTCCCAAATTTCTCTTGGAAAATATTGGAAAACTGTATTTCCTGGAAAATATTGGGAGCGACCACCTGCCGCTTTTAATTGAATTAAATAAGAAACAGAGTTCCTTCTTCAATTGTAAAAAGCATTGGAACTTTGGCAAGGCAGACTGGCAAACTTCTGACTCCCTTTTTTACACTGATTGATTCAGAGCCCCATTCCAATGATCTTGAGTCCAAATGGTATTCTTTTAAAAACAGGCTTCTTAATGCAGCTAGAAAGTCTATCCCTAAAGCAACAGATTCCTTTCTTTTCCCACAATTTCCCACTTTACTACCCTTGTTGCAGAGAAGAAAAAACCATAGAGATATCCAAAATACCAATACTAACCAGGCCAGAATTGAGCTGAACAAACTTAACGCAGAAATAAAGCGTACATATGCTTTGCTTAAGGGGACACAATACGATTCAACTGGCAAAAATCGGTCAAAAAATCAAATTTAACTTTTTTAGCTTAAATTATTCTTTATACATTTTTCTATGACCTGACAAATTTTGAAAGCTCTAAACTTAAAAAACACAGAATTATGATAGCTTTTGCGTTTGTTTTTATTCACATCCCTATGGCAAAGCAAAACTTTAAACTTACTTAGCTCGGAAAGATAAAATAACTAGTTTGTCTTCATTCAAAATGCTAAGACTTTTTTTCTATTGAGCATAATGCTTTGAATTTTTTAACCTGTTGCTAATAGTACATGTAACAAAAGTTGGTATGCATTTTTAAATCAAAGCGATACTTATTTTTTTAAAAAATAATTGAACTCAAAATTTGTGCATTTTTTAATGAATTTTCAATAAGCATTCATAAAATGAAGTGTTGTACGAATACCAATCATGTGATCGTAAAACCCATACCAACTACTGTTATGCATAGTTTGACATACTTGTAATCAAGTTTTATGTGTGTGTGTAAATTTTTTGTAGGAGGAGTAGCATTTTAAAATCACTTCAAAATGTTAAATTTTTCCATAAAAAATTAAATGGCTAGCTTTTTATGAAATTTTGAGCACAAAATCTGATTTACAAAGTATACACTCATAGGAGACAACCAAAAAAATTTGAAAATCCTTAAATTAAAATTTTTTGCTTAAATCGTACCTTGTCCCCTTAAGAGAAAAAATTGGTTGAACCTTTGTAAGGATCTCGATGTTAGATCTCCCAACACAAAACTTTGGAAATTAGTCAAAAACATAAGTAAAGACTAACAGCAGATGGAGAAATGTTATAATATCCGCGATCGGAAGGAGCATATTCCCAAGGATGAAAAATCTGCTGCGGACTTGATTGGAGAATTATATCAGAAGATAAGTATATTAACTTTTACTGTCGAAACAGGAAAATTGTGAGAATATCTAGAAATCTTTCTCATGGTGAACGCAGTTCTGTTCCCAACAATACTGTATTTAGTAAACCCTTTCATATGCATAAGTGGGTGACGGCAATGAAAGATCTAGATCTGACTAAATCTCCAGGACCTGACGGCATCAACGGCCAGATGCTTAGTCACCTCGGCACTTGTGCAATGTTGAGGCTTTTAGACATCTTTAATCTATCCTGAAATACTGGGGGCTTGCCGAGATATTGGAAAAAGGCCCTTATTGTTCGTATTACAAAACAGGGGCAAGTGATAAATCACTAGAAAATTATAGGACCATTGATCTGACATGCATAGCGTGCGAACTTATGGAAAAAGTGGTCCAGAAACGATTGTTTTATCATCTTGATAACTGTAACCTAGTGCCAAAGAAACAGTATGAATTCAGAAGGAACCACAGATCATTACACTACAGATTAGTTTCCCTATCTTTGTCAAAGAATCAGAGATGCTCATAATCTGAGCCCGACAAACAACACAGTGGCTGCTTTCCTGGACCTGCAAAAGCTTTTGATAGAGTCTGGAAACATAAACTAATTATTAAACTACACAAGGATTTTAAAGTCAACGGAAAGTCGTTGTCTTGGATCTATGACTTCTTGAGGGATAGACTGTTCAGAGGAAAGCTCAATTCTACCATGCCAAATAGTTTTAAGATTAGTCAGGGTTCTGTGTTGAGCCCTGTACTTTTCTCCCTGTATTTAGCCGGAATTGAGAAATTTATAACGAATAGTTACGAGGTCGGTCTATACGCTGATGATATTGTCCTCTGGAGCTCTAACTTAGACGTGAACAAAATTGAATCTAATATTAATTTTACCCTTGCTGATATGTGGAACTTTTCTAAGGAACATAAGCTGAGTTTTAATCCATCTAAATCTGCAGTTAGCTTTTCTACTAATAATAAGTGGTTGTATAGTTATCGACCAAAAATATTTATGGCGGATTTGCCTCTCAATTATCAGAAGCTCCAAAACATCTATTCCGGATCTATTCTACTATAACATCTATTCTACTCTAAATCCGGAATTCATTAGTAACTGGCATGTTGAAGCGCTGGAGCTGAGGAGTCGGAAGCGGCTCGGTATATTGAAATATATTTCGGGACGTGATTGGGGTGCAGATGCAGGAACTTTAAGAACCACCTTTTTGGCTATTATACGTCCCATTCTGGAATACGGGCTTCCTATATACTGCTGTGCTTCTACAACTAACCTCCAGAAATTAGAGAGAGTGCAGTTAGTGCCACTCGTGTCATCACTGGCTTATATAATAGTCGCCCAAATGATATTGTGTTGTTTGAGGCAGACCTCCATCCATAGAGTCTCAGAAGAAACTCGTATCTGGTGAAGTATTATAAAAAACTTTATAGCTATGGATCCCAAAATCGGACCTCTGACTTACTGCAGTGCTAACGAAGGACTTAAGAAACCCAGTTCTCTTAGCCAGATATATTACAATAATTTGCTAGACCCTACGTTGGCACAGTGCTTTTTGAAGCAACGCGTTTGATGTACTTTGTTGGTCTTTTAGGGGTCAATTTCCATATTGAATTGCTCTCTAGGGTTTCTAAGAAAAATGATGCTCCGAGATGCCTCCAGTAATTTTCTCTGGAAATTATAAATTGTATTCCAGAAGGCACTGCGCTTGTATATACTTATGGTAGCAAAGGCGAGGATTGTTAAACTAAAGAAAAGAAATCCTGATTTTAATTCAGTTTTTAAAAGTGAACTCGTCGCTATCGATGAGGGACTAAGTTATATTCTGTCTTCCTTAGACACTAAGTCCATCTGGATTCTGTCTGATACTCGAATGCCATCCAACATTTATCAAATTGGAGTAGCATTGGTGATAAATCTGGAACTTCTATTCTTAATAAATTAAAACAAGTCCCATCATCTTGTGATGTGCACTTTCAGTGGATCCCCTCGCATGTAGATATTTGGGGTAATGAGGAGGCGGATGCCTTGGCGAAGGAGGGTGCCGGAGAGGCTCTGGCTACATCTAATTGCCTGACTTATCATGAGCTGTACTCTGCCAGAAAACATATTGATAATAAGACTTGGCTCGACCCCCGGTTCATATTTGGTATCGAGTTAACTCCCTAGGAGGATCCCTTGCTATGAATTGAGACAGACGCACCCAGATGGCAGTTTCCAAATTCCTTAGTGGACATTTAAGAAGCCTTACCTTCCAGAGAGGCCATAAAAGCCATTTGATTTGTCCAAAATGTAACATCGAACAGGCTTCCTCGACTCATATTCTTGGATGCCTGGGTTTGTCCTATGACAACTTACTAGGTCTTCCTACGCTTGTATATGATTTTTTGAAGGTGAATAAACTCATAGATATCGTCTAGCAGAAGCTAGACAAGCAACAACAACAATAAAGTTATTGAACTGTAAAATCAATTATATACACTATTTACTTAAAATAAATAGTCGGATTTGCTGTGAGTAGCCTATTGGTCAGAGCATCGGACTCCAGACCGGAGGGCCTGGGTTCGATGTCCGAAGCCACCAAATACCCTCCGAGTACACACGGAGTACGTGCTCGTTAAATCAGTGGGTCCGAAAGTCTTGAGGGTGGTCGTAGCAGAAACCACGAGTGCAGCGGGCTGGAGAATATTTTCATCCCATCCAGTTCCATGCTTAAATTGGGAGGTGGAGATAAGTGGTGTCGCCATCTATCGTTAAGAATTTCAACCTGTCTCACAGACTCTGGAAACCTTCATTCCTTCCCTTCCGTAAGGACACGACAACAACAACAAATGTCAGATTGTGTTTTTTAAGGTCTAAACAAACATATAAAAAATAAGACACCTTTTGACTTTAAATACTTTAGCGGAATAAAAACGACAGTCATGACAATCCGATCAAAATGCCAGCTGAAAACGCAACTTCTGCTATCAAACTATTCGCCTTCCCCTCAAAATTACTCGTCATAGAACCCGTGCTGTCATCGATCTGGTAAGAATGGAATTAACAGTGTGTTCCTGCTGAGTATCGTCAGAGTATTCCTAAAAATGGTTATTCTATGGGGTTTTAAATTGGGTGGTACTTATAAGTACGGTCAGTAGATAAAGGGTTAAGATGCATAACAAAGTAAAAGTATAGTATTATGAAAAGTTTATACTTCCTTATTCATATCTTCTGTTCATCATACGAGAAATTTCTTATATATAACCATTGTTTTGAAATAGGACAACCACACTTCGAGAAGGGGCTCTTGATACATTTATCTATTGCATCGATCCTCAAATTTGCGAACCGTTAGAAATAAAGGTGTTTTCAGGAACCCCATCACACATACACACTCACCTTAGTAGAAGAAGATACATTAAAATAATATTTGAAGTAAATCTGCAAGCTATATTCGTATTTTAAAAATTCGTTATTAAAAAATTATGTTATTCGTATTTTGACAACTAAAAAAAGTGTTGTATTTCTTATTAAATAATTTTAAAATAAAACGGACATAATATAATTAATAACATTAATTCCTGCTCCAGGTGTAACTTTAATGGATATCCTTTAGGATAGCCGAGTTACTGAAGGCTTCTCTGGAATTATTTTTCTTCCAATTTCTAAAAATGTCTCTTGTCTAATTTCAGTTGTGCGTTTTTAGATTTTTGAGAAACATTTAGAAATAATTTCAAAAATAAGAGGAAAAAATTTATTTTTTCAGAGAAGCCTTTTCTCTCTCTCTCTCTCTCTTCATTTCGTTCTGTCGGATAATAATTGATGTATTCAGATTCGTTAGATTTGAGGTGAACAGTTTGAATTCTGCGTAATTAATACTTTTCAGGCTTTTCCCAAGCTGAGCTCGGGCAGGCTAAGCGTACCATCCTGTCTAATCCCGAGTGTAGCTCGGGCACTTGTAGAAATTTACATTGGGCAATCGGTCTTTCCCGAATTATTTCATATGTGCTCTTGATGGTTTCGAATAATTGAAAAGTATTACTCATTGGAGTTTTCTGCAAAAAGAGGACGTCCTTCTGCTGAGCACCCCCTTCACACTTGTCTGACAAACACTTTGTTGACTACATTCTCCCAACAGAGAAGAAAACTAATACAATACGATAGTGCATTATTTGCAGCTCAAAAAGAGACGGTAAAGGGAAGAAGGCAAGAAGAGAAACAAGATTCTCTAATGTCTAGATTGCGATGTTGGATTATGTGCTGTACCCGTGTTTTCGAATTTATCATACACAATCAAATTTTGATGATAAGTTCATAATCTTTTTTGTAAATGCAAAAGATGGAAATGTAAATCAAGATGAAAAAAATAGTTATTGTCAGTTTTATATTAATAGTTAGTGTGAATTGACTCCGGTCTAATGATTTCAGCCATACAGAAAGCCAACTTAACAGGTATAAATCACTCATTTATTTACAAATAAAGTTTTCTACATTAATTTTTAAGAAATTTTGTATGCGAATGGTACTATTATGTTAAAAAGACATGTATGTTTGAAAATATGCAAAAAAAAAAAAATGACAATTTTAAATTCATAATCCAGAAATAAAATGGGCCTGAAAAGGGTTCATATTATGTTCGCGAATTTAAAATGGCTCGTGCTCCAGATTCTTGACATTTCCTATTAAAAGGAATTTTAATAGGAAACTTAAACCACCTTCCTTATCGCATCCTTTGGCCAACATTTCTCCACACATAGCAATAAAAAATGTCCAAAGTCATTCATTAGAAACCAATTCTGATTTAAATATCCGTCTTAGTTCAAATATCAAATAGCAGCCGAGTAATTGGCATTTAAATATCATCCTTGAATATTATGAAACACGGTCTTCTTTGTGTTTTGATTCATAACTTAATCATACTCCTAAAAACCAAATGTAAAAATCTATCATGTTATGCGGGAAAGGTGTTTGTAATTTCAGTTATCCGTAATAAGTTAAGTATGCAACTGAAATAACTCCTCTAGCTTAAAAATAGAGAATTTTTCATGCGGATTCTTAAATTCTAATGAGTTTCTTCTTGACATTTAACCTCTTACATAAAATTACGAAACGCCCTTTGTTGAATTTTGCGGGAATTCCTCGCTATGTTTCCCCCCCCTAACTTTACGCAAAAACAAGGGTGAATTGATGAGGAAATACCCAATTTTATTCTAACACATTTCAGGTTAGCTGTAAGTTGGTTCGCAATCAGGAAGAAGGATGCTGAAGCGCATCCAAAAACTGTTTCCGAAATTGTAGGAAATCCTTCCACCACGATATCATAATAAGTTCTCTCGCGGGTGATTTCCTTTTAAATCTATTACATTGAACCGGTTGGCAGAAACTCTTTGAATGCCTGTAACACTGGATTTCAATTAAAAGGTTATCCATCGGAATATTAACAGATTATTGAATGATCATGAAATATTTTCAGCTTGAGAAAGTATGGATTGCTATCGTGCTTTTCATTTTCGTGAGCGAAATAAGTGCACAAAGTAAGTGAACAAACTATTTCATATCTCTCAAAATTTTGTTTCTTTGTTAAATAAGTAATATTTATTTTTGATTCAAGTATAATATTTTATTTGTAATAAACAGAAAAAAAATATTCAAAATTTCCCAAATTTTTATTATTTTTTAATAGAAAAATTTAAAAACACCAAAAATCTTTCACGAAGAATATTTTTTTTAAATTTTAGATGCTTACTTATATATGTGTATAATAAATAAACTTAAAAAAATTATTTAAAACTTTAATCTTATATCTTTAAATCATAATTTGGAATAACCTATTTCAAAACGCGTCTCGTTTCATCTCGCATTAAAGGATTCAAACCTATATTTTGACAGATTTATTCGTGATTAAACGTTAAAAGTATTAAACTTTGAGTCTTTGTCTGATATATTGGCAATTCCTGACAAAAAGACATCTTAATAGCTTTCATGTGCCTTGTTAAGGGGTTGAAATGTTTCCCTATAACACGTAATTCCTAAGAATAACTAATATTTCCCTTCACTTGAACATGGGATTATGCTTTATCCAATATATTTTTCCCGGTTTAAATGTAAAAAAAAGGATTATATTCTCTCTCTTGGTTTTTGGAAATCTTCAATATACAAAGATTTAAAAAATTAGAAATAAAATGGATGGATGCTGCAGTATCTATAAACAACTGATTGAGTTAATGAGAACTGCTTTTATTCAGGTTAGAACCAGTTTAATGACTATTTAACCTTTTCTCTTTTTTTATGTTATTGAACAAACTACTATACAACCTAAAGTAATATTATTAATAGAACGGTTACGTACAAATAAAAGCATTCGAAAATGCTTAAGTTAATGCTCTAATAAATGAACAACAAATCAGTTACTGCCACATTTAGAGATCCAAATGCAAGTTCAAATTATTGAAATAGAAGGGCTTTTTAGTAACAAAATTGACTATTATAATTATAAAAATTTATATTTATGTGTGTGTGTAATAATTTATAAAGCATCTTTAAGAAATTGTACTTGTTCAACTTTTTATTTACATTGCATTACCCTTTAAAATACCAATTCAGATTACATGTAAAGGGAACTATTATCAAAATTTTTAATTCAAATGTTATTATCTAAGAATTTAAACTGAAAAATTTTGTCCATCTCATTGTAATTATATATATCTGAAAATTTAACAAAAGAAAAAAGACGAATTTAATTATTTTGTCTTTGTCGAAGGGTGTAATGTATGAAAATAAAAAGGATCATTAACTATATTAACAGAGATAACGTACTCATATATAAAAGAAGAAGAAAAATTTAAATATCACATGCGTTTATTTTGTATAGCAATGACTATATATAAACCTAGTTTCATAGCTTAACTATGAAATTCTTTTTTTAATCAAATGTTACATCGAAAAATGAGCAATAGCGAAAAAACAAAGAATATCTTTAAAATGGGAATGGACAAACAAATTTTTGAAGATTTTCAAATTAAAATAATGTTTTGGAAACATGAATGATTATAAAATATCTGTGGTATTGTAATAAATTTCAAAGCAAAGTCATATTAACATGTTACATACATTTTATATATGTTTGTTACTAACCTTTAAGAATATAAAAATTCTGCCCTTTTTATTTGAATTCTACAAAAATTATATTTTAATATTTATTGTTCCAAAATATTACTTATAAATAAATAAAATACTGCACCAATAAAATTTTCGCATTTTGTTATTACTTTTTAATAACAGATCTTAATCCATGCTTTAAAAAAAGCATTAATATTTAATATTAAGTAATAAAAAGTACACTCCGTGATGTTTTGTATATTTTTGTTGTAATTTCATATTTAAGAATTTTTTTGTGTAATGTGGGTACAGTCAGCAAACAGTAAAAATATTACGATTTTAGATTTAATATTTATTGAATTAAAAATCCAGAATATGGACTTGAACAACAATTGCTAATTTATTCTTTCTTTTGCATAATATTAAAATAAATTATTGTGCATAAATAATGTGTGTTTGTGTTATACAACCGATATTGTGAAATTACGAGGGCTATTTTTTTATGTAAGGTCCGTTCCCTAGTTCTCGCGTACGCCGCGACGAGTCTCTGCGTCAGTGACCTTTGCGAACATACTCGCGCCATTTTCAGCTCTGCAGCAGTCGTGTAAGCTTCGCTGTGCGTCTTTAAATGTTTAAGGAGATTGAATCACACGCCAAATGTGAGATACGGTCTGTTATCCGTTTTTTTGACTGCGAGAAACATGTCGGCTGCAAACGTTCATCGCCTGATATCAGAAGTTTATGACACTGAAACAATGAGGGATAGCAAAGTTCGAAGTGGGTCAGGAAGTTCAAAGATGGTTGAACAAACGTCCATGAGCTCTGGCTAGTTCTTTGTAATCACTGATGATTGGATGTGAAACAAAAATTCGAGAGAACAGGAAATTCATGACAATCAGTTTTTTCTTTGGAATTTCCAGACGTTTCTCGGTCGGTTGTGTACAAAATTGTGACTGAAGACCTCAACTTTAAGAAATTGTGTTCTCGGTGGGTACTCCTCACAGCGAAACACAAAGAGAAGAGGTTTACCAGTTCATTTGACTTTTTGATTCGTTATGAGGAAGAAGGGGATGACATGTATTGAGTCGAATCGTTACTGGAGATGAAACATGGGTATCCCATACACCCCGGAATCAAAGCAACAGTCGATGGAATGGTGGCACATCCTTTCCCGTCAAGGTCAAAGCCAAACAAACGCTGTCAAAGCGCAAAATTATTGCAACTCTGTTCTGGGACCGGCGCTTTGTTTTGCAGGTGAACTTAGTGCCATAAGGGACAACGATCAACTCAGGTGCCTACTGCAAAACTCTACGGAAACTCCGAAGAGCATTGCAAAACAAACGTCGTGGCATGCTGCCAAAAGGTGTTTTGTTCCTCCACGATCACGCAAGGCCACACCTCTCGAATGACTCGGGACATAATCGAATCTTTTGGCTGAGAGGTTTTAGACCATGCACCATACAGCCCCGACATTGCCCCTGACGATTTCCGCTTTTTCTTGTACCTCAAACACAGTCTTAACAGGAAGCTCGGTTAAAGTGTAGTATAGGAGGGATGCCCTTAGGGATGCCAATTACTTTTGGCGATCAAAATCGATCGCCAAGCTATTTCACTTAGTGATAGGAGTCCGGAAGCTAGAATGAATTCGTTATCTCACCATATCTATATAAGAATCGCCAAATTCAAAGGCCCCATACTACACTTGAGCCGGAAAGCTCTTCAGGGACAATGAAGAAGTGAAAGCGGCTGTGAACTCTTGGCTGCCCGACTAGGCGGCAGACTTCTTTGAAGAGGATTTTCAAAACTTTGTTCAAAGGTATGACAAGTGCATTAATAAACTTGGGAATTATGTAGAAAAATAGGCAAAAGTACATACAATCCTAAAATAAAAGTTCTTTGAAACAAAATATTGTTGTTATTTTTAAAAAAAACAAACGGACATTACTTAAAAAAACAGTTTTCGTATATCGTAACAGGAGCTACAACAAATTATTTTTTTAAATAAAATATTCCTTCTTTATATGAGGAAAAAATAACTATCTTATATCTATCTTCTTTTTTGTTAAGCTAAAGAAATTACCGATAATATTTCGTACGACTGTTTAAAATAATTACATTCTATTTTTCGCTTAATCGTATTAAGGTAATTCTTAATCGTATCTTTATTATTTACAATTTGTAAAAATTTTAGTTGTACAAATTGTATATCTTCGTTACAAAAAATTGCTATATTATCTTTTTCAATATAAAAAAATTGTTCGTGATGATGGAATAAATTTATTTATCTATCTCGCACATGAGAACAATAATAAAAAGGCAGCAAGTTCTGCTCAATATTATGGTTACAAATTGGCAATAAAGCGTCATTTTCTGTTCAATCAACTACTTCAAGCTCAAAGATTAACACAACATTACATCATAAATGCGTATCTGAAAATTGAAGCAGTGCATTTGTATGAGAACTACATAATACATGTAGATTGCAGTTTTACAATTTAAGAATTGTGTATGAATTTTTGTATAATTTGTACAAGGGGGGTTGGTTCACCGTTAGGAGGACAGGGGGTACTCGTAGTAATTATATAAATATAAATTTCCCTTAGAACAAATATTATTGCTTTACATAAATTACTTCTAGTAAAAACTGCAACACTATAAAAGAAATAACCGAGAAATGAATAAGATTTACTTCTCGTGTTGTTTAAATGGTTTAAATAAACGATCAATTTTTTACGAAGAAATAAATCAAGTAATATAAAAACAATTTTTTAATTTAATTCCTACTTATGTCAACAAAAAAATTTTTTACCTTAGTTACTTTTTATTAAATAGTTACAATTAGTATAAATATGTACAGGGTGAGCGAAAAAAAAACCCCGCACAAACAATTTTTTAAACAACTTTATAAAAAATTAAGAAATTAACAAAATATAACAAATAATAACAAGAGTACACTCGTACTAATAAATAAATTTAATTGGTTTCAAAGTGACCGCCTTTTGCAGCAATGCAGAGGCGCAAACGCTTGCAGAAATTTTCAACAATGAGCCTCAAGTTTTTTACCTTTAATCTATCCCATCCCCGCAGAAACAATTGCTTTAGAGAGTCTAAAGTTTTGTATGGTTTAGTGCAGTCTCTAGACTCAAAAATGGACCATACACTGTAATCCATGAGATTGAGATCCGGCGAGTAGGGTAGCTATTCTTCACATGATGTCATGTCTGGAAAATTTGCCTTACGCCACTCTTGTATATTTTTGGCCTTGTGAGCTGGTGCAGAGTGTTGTTGAAACGTCCACTTTGCATTTCCGAAATGCTTTTGGGCCCACGTAAGTACAACAGCTTCAAGAATGTCCCTCTGGTACACTTTTTGATTGATTTTAACGCCCTCTTCCACAAAAATCAAAGGAGTTTTACCACTTGCGCAAATTCCGCCCCAGACCATGACCGACTTTGGATATTGGCGATATTCAACAATTGCCGAATGCTTGGAGCGTCCACAGACCAGATTCAATCGTTTTGGGAGTTATGAACTTGTTGAACCGCAAAGAGCTTCTCATCAGTGAAAAGGAATCTCTCCCATCCCTGACTTGCGGCCCGTCTCAAAAGTTTTCGGTATCTTTGGAGCCGTACGAGTTTGTTTCTTTCATTGAGGAGCTGAATTTTTCGCAACTTGAAAGGCTTCAGTCCGTTTTTGCAATTCGTCTCATCAATCTGACACATATTCTCATGTCACAAGCGATTTTCTCATGGAAATCATCGGATTTCTCTGGACTCGCTTTTCGATGGCTTTACGATTCATTGAAGAGTTCATAGTGCATTTTCGCCCACTTCCTGGACGTCGACCATTATTGCCAAGCTCTTTGAAACGGCAAATTGCATCAAACACTGTTTGCCGTGGTACAATAAGCAAATGAACGACTTCACACTTTCGTTTCCTTTGCTGAAACAACTCTAAAATAGCAGACCTTTTGCTCGACATTATCAAAACACATAAATTAAAGTACAAACTAAGAAATGTAATAAAAAATATTGTATTATTAAAGTGGTGAATAAAGAAACAGGAAAATACCAATTAAAAGGAAATTTTTTAATTATTCTAGGAGGCAAGAAATTTGTCCGAGTTTTTTTGCCGTACCCTGTATATACGCATGACAGAATCACAATATTAAATGACAAAATAGAAAGCAATTTTCCATTTTCCTTTCTGTATATAATGCTGGACTATTTTTTGTTTATTACTATTTATTCATTAATTAAACATAATTATTTAGAAAACCACATTCGCAGAAATTAGGCCTCTAAGGGTGGGATTCCAACCCACGACCTTTTTATCAGAAGTCCAACCATTGCGCTACAGAGACGCAACGAACGATTTTCCTAACAGCTGTTAAGTCTTCTAGAGAACTGTGGGCTCTGATTCCGACTTTTGAGAACTTTTGATATGACTTCTTTTGTGAACCCAGCGAAATTTGCTGTTTTCAAAATCGAGACCTCTTCTAAGCGGGCATCAACAACGTCTTTTTTCAAATAGTGAAAGATTTGTCGTTTTTCCCATTTTACTTCCTTCATTCGGAAAAGCACTCCTACACCTTACTTTTACTAAGATTCTAACCACATTCAACCCAAGAGATTAAAAAATTTGCAAACTTCATCCCTAGCATGCATTCAAATGCAAATCTCAAAAAGTTCCTAATTCATTGATTAGTGTGTATACAACGCCTCCGACTAAGCGAACGTCATTGCAAAAAAGTATATAATTAGTCAGGAATATAAATGACTATGAAGAAAAGCAGCAATATTGTCCTGTTAAAGAGTCCTTGAATTATAGATATATAGTTATTTAAGTGAAGCTGTAATACCTGTCGGCTCCTGCCTGACTCTGAACCCCCTTGTCTACCTGTAAACCCGGCTAGGTATGTGGGAGAAACTGAATGATCAGCAGACATGATTTAAATCTAATTAATTTATTGTTACCAAAATATCAATCAGACACAATAACAATCTAATTAAGATAGGCGATCAAATAGTAGAGCGCGGAGGTGAGATTCTATAACACGGAGATACTACTACGGACCCTCAGCTGAATCTACGATAGCTTAAATACGCTCAATATAAACTACGTCGCACACTAATAAGCTAACTTCTAATTAATCAAGCTCACGATACCTATACTTGAATCTTTCAGGTGATCTTTATCGGGATTGGTCAATGTCATTGGATCCGCTGGTGTAATCCGTTTTCCTGGACAATTCCAAGACCTCTTAATAACTCTACTATCTTTCAATCTTCAACTAACAATCTAACTCGCAGACTCTTTGCTAACTCCTACTTGCCAACTCCAGCGTGCCAACCCTCAAACTCGCGAAAACAGAATTTATATAATATACTTCATTTGCATAATCACGCTTTCTTGGTTGGCGAAAGTTGGTTGAATTGCAATATTTTATAAAGTTGGTTGAATTGAAATAAACCAGAAGAGTCCCCCAAGGTATTTATACAGTCGCGGATAGATCCGTCACAAAGCCCAGTGGCTAAAGTGGTAGCGTATAGCGCTTTCACACCACGGGTACAAACCCTAAACTGAGCGAGGTCTACTATGCCTTTCATTTCTTCAGTGGGTCGATATATGAGTATCAAGATTGCTTAGAATCTAAATACTGGGGGTTTAACGTCAGACTGACCACATGACCGGAACATCTGCTCATGCATCTTGGTGTTCAAGTCACGAAAACTGAGATAGGCACAGTGGGCCTTGATCCTCATGGGCTGTTGCGCCACTAAGTTTTTAGTTATTTAAGTGTTGGAAGATCTCGGACGATTTCTATTTGACACGTTTAAGATATTGCATTCCATTTCAGATAAGTACAAACTCATCCTTCCCTTTTAGTTTGTCTTGTCCGCATATCGTGGGTTCAGTTTCAACGTTCAAATTAACAAGTACTTGTTTGTAATAATTTTGTATCCGATTTAACGGCTTCTCCATTCATGTTGCTTTCGGATCCCCATCAGGAACTCCCAGAGAGATCTCTACCTCAACCAACATGAGGAGGAGGCCCCGTGATAACTTTAGGCCTTCCATGTAGAGGGGATAGGTGCACATTCAATTTGTTATGTTGGTGGGGTATAAATATTTGGAGGTGTGTCATCCTCGTCACCTGATCATGGCGCAGAATTTCGAGATCCGTCTCAAAAAGTCCTCATATTTCCTCATAGTGCGAAGTTAATAAGGAATCAACCATTCTAGTTTATATCATAAACCTGACCTTTTATTATTGACCTAATGTGATTCTTTTTCTTAGCTTAGTATAGTTTTATAGTATTTTTTTTTTGATAAAGGAATTCGTTTCCCGGAGGGAGAAAGGGGATCCAACAACATCAACGAGAACTGCCCAGCTGGAACTCGATGCATAGAAATTAGCAGATGTCGTGGCAACGCCTTAAGGTCAATCAGAGGTGAGCCAAGAGAGTGCGGCTATTCTTATAACTGGAGGAGAAGGATATGTTGTCCAGAAAGAACCGGAAGACTAGGCCCGGCTCCAAGACCACAGTCTGCTCCTGAGCGAAATGTTCCTAATCGACCTGTTCCTGAGCGAAATGTTCCAAATTGGGAAGTTCCTAGTCGAAGTCTTCCTGGTCGACCACCTCTCCCTGCTGCAGCAAATCCAGGGCCAGTTAACACTAATAGAGGTGAGTATATTGATCAGGTACATAAAAAACTTTTAACGTTACTTATTCTCGTGCAAATTTCAAAATTTGAAAAGCGATGGGGTGGTCCCCTCCAAAGGGCCTATTTCCTGTTAGGGTTCAACGGCCACGTAATTTCGCGTGGCAAAGTATTCAAGACCGGACATTCCGACGTTTATGTACTAAGGCAAATCAACTTCTGACTTCCCTTAATCCAACCGACTGAGAGGTAACCGACTAAGTTCCCATTCCAATCTTCGGTTTCAAAGTCGACCACGAAGGGGTGACAAGGACCAATGACCAGATAGTAATCCCGGATACGTCCAAACAGAAATTATTCTGCCTCATGTGTAAATTTTGTGGGCGAGAAGCAGCGGAGGAAAAACTTTTGAAGGATATTTTTAGTTTCTATTATTTTATTTATTTATTATTATTATAAGCATTAGCATTTTTCTTTTCAGCTGAAAAAAAATCGTTGAAAAACAGGAGAAATTTTGAAATGACAGAATAATTCGTTTTCCTTTTGAACTGGAAGAAAAGTAATTTAAAGGGCAAAATTTAAAAAATGACGTCATTTCACCTACGTTTTGTATTGGACGATTAGTTTCATCTTCTTGTACAATGCTAGAATTAACTCCGCCTCCAAGTGATTAACCCCTACTTATAAAATTTTTAAAAAAAAGTGTAATGGGGGAAAGAAAATATAGGAATAATAAATGACTGGCCACAGAAAGCTATAGGAACAAATTAATTGAATTTTATTAAGATATAAAATTTGAATTGTAGAAAATAATTCCAATCATGGTAAGCAATTTCTAAATAATTTTCTAAATTAATATTCATTAAACACAATTTTAATGTATTTTTTTAAACTAGCCTCAAGCATGTAAATAACTATGCATTATTCAATTTTACAATTAGGTAATTTTTAATTCTTATTCATTTAATAAGAGGTTGAAAGAGTACACACACTTTAAAAGTATTATTATTATTATTTAAAAAAAACTAAATGACTCTTTTTTCCCGATTTTTTTGCAGAATGTGGTAGATCTAATGCGGTAACGGGTTTCATACTAGGGGGTGAAGAAGCCGAACAAGGAGCTTGGCCGTGGATGGTAACACATATTTTTTTTCAACTTACGTTTTTTGATTTTAAAAAATTCGCATTTTAAAACATAAAATTTTTTATTAACTAACCTCTTTCAGGCTCATTTTATTTTTGGATTATGGATCAAAAAATGTCAATTTTACTATGCATAATTTCAAACATGCTTATCTTTTAAAACATAGTAGCACCATTCGCATACAAAATATCCTAAAAATTAATGTAAAAAAATATATTTCAATAAATAAGTAATTTATACCAGCTAAATTGGCTTTTTCTGTAAGGATACTTTTGAGTCAATTCACACTAAATATTAGTATAAAGTTTAGAATACCGCTTTATCTTGAATTACAAATTTTATTTATATCTTTTGCATTTATAAAATTTAATTATAAAATTATTAATCAAAATTTAATTGTGTATGATAAATTCAAAAACACGGTACTGCACACAACCCAACTTCGCAATCTGGACAGTCGAATTTTGTTTCTCTTCTTACTTTCTTCCCTTTACCATCTCTCTTTGAGCAGAAAATGCACTGTTGTGTTGGATTAGTTTTCTTCTCTGTTGGGAGAATGAAGTGAACAAAGTGTATTTGATGCAAGCTTGAAGAGGGCTGCTGAGCAGTAGGGCGTCCTCTTTTGGCAGAAAATTCAACCGAATGTGTGGTACTTTTCAATGATTCGAAAACATAAAAAGCACATGTGAAATAATTTGGGTATCACACAGTGTGAATTTTCACATTGCCTGATTTCAACTTGGGAAAATCCAGGAAAGAGTTAACAGCAATGGATTTAAGAATAATCTACTCGATAAAAAGATAATTTTTCTTCGATTTTATTATGGATTTTTTCCAATTGCAAAGGACCCACCCGTCAGAAATGTGTCGTATTCAACATATTGGAAAACAATTATAAATCCTTATAGTAAACAAATAATTGGAAAAATATATGAAGTATATATATAATCGGTGGTATTCATTATATTTAAGTGCAAAATTTATGTACGTAGAGCATGCATATTTAACGCTAAACCGACCATTTATACCATTCAAGTGTGGTAATCCAAATACTCGCCGAGTACAAACGGAGAACGTACTCGTTAAATCTGTGGGTCCGAAAGGTGTCGCCATCTATCGTGAGCAAAATCGTGCTGTCACCTTTATGGACTCAAAGCTTAGACTAATGACAGACGTATCTCTAGCCCGTTGCCATGATGAATTTCGTGGGCCTCCATCTGACTACGTCAGACAGGTGGCATAAGCAACAACAACAAGTGTGGTAATGGCGCTCGATATAAAATACAGTAATACACCGAATTTATGTGATAGAGAGGTAGGCCGAGTGATAACCGCGTAAGTCGAGTTTCACATACAAATACAACATATAAATTATTTTTATTTGGAACCGGAGACGAAAGAAAATAATAATGTAGCTCAAAAAAAAATTTCATAAAATCTTAGATAACACAAATACAAAATCGCAAACCGATGTTATTTTGATGTAGAAGGTCTGTTGTTGTTGGTGCTTATGCTACCTGATTGACAGTAACATCAGATCAAGGTCCACAAAATTCATCGCGGCTAAGGGTTAGAATTTTACGCCTGTCATTAGCCTTAGCTTTGATCACCATGCAGGTGACAGCACGATTTTGCTAGGTTCCACCCCAATTTTAAGGGAGAACACCCTGGGGTGGTCAGAGCTCTCCCATTTCTCTTCCCCTCCCACCAACCTCACGAGAGTACTTTCGGCTTGACGGTTATTTAGAGAGTACCCCCCTGCCGCGAAGGCACTATACATTTACAAACATCCATGTCTTCTCCGGGATTCGAACCCAGGCCCTACGCCACCGCAGTCAGCGTCACTAACCACTCTGCTGGATGGGTGGAAGGTCTAACAAAATTTAACAAATTAGTCTAACGATTTCCTCGCCACATGCTAATAATTTTTTTATTCCTTGTTTTGTTGAAAAAAATACTCTCTTCGTTTGGAGTATGTATTTTCTAGGATTTGTGAGGGAGGCCCTTTTTCAATTAAACTGAAGTCTTCTATCAAACTACCAACCATCTCATTCGATCTTCTGACTAAATTGGGTCAAAAGACTCAAGTTCTTCAATGTCTTGCTCTTATTCATGCATTTCTATGAGCTCATCCATTGTCAGCTCCTCATTGTGGGCATCCATCAGTTCTTGAGCGTCATCACTATTCACTTCTAAATTTATTTACCTGGCTAGATCGAGAACTTCTTCAATGAAATTAACAATTTAATTAGGCTGTGGCACTGATTCCGCCTGAGTTTCAGTGAGGGGGAGGGGAGGAGACAAATCGACGAGATTTGAAAATCACGTAACTTCGAATTCGTGTAAATCGAGGTATATATATTACTGTTCTATTATAAATCATTGGAAATCACACCAGGTGCACCTTAAAAATGGCTGTTTACTGCAGATATTTTTATTTATTGTGTAGAATACTTGCTCCAAGTCTGAAAGAAAAATTATGTTATTGAATGAGAGCTTTTTGAAAAGGCCCAGCTGTTAAATAGAGGTAAGGCCATTTGGTTGTTTGTGAATCAGATGATATAGTGTGAAGATGCCTTCTTTTATTAGTTCCTGACATTAATAATATATATATATATATAGTCAATTGATTTTTCTGAATGAATGACAACAAATGATTCTTTTACTTACGGTTTTTTTCCCGTTGTTTTTGTATAAATTATGTGACATCATAAGCAAATAAGTACACAAATCTGGTGACAAAAATTTGCCAAGATCTTAAAAAAAGGTTCTTTTTAGAAGGTCAATTCCTTTAAATTTCCGCTATGTATACCAATATCTTTCCACACTATCAATTTTTGTAAAAATGGATGGGAGAACACCCTCTTACACTTCTATAATCAGTAGAAAGTGAAATTTGTTGGCAACTAACTGAATCATCAGGTCATAGACGGACGTACAGTTTAAAATTGAAAAAGCCAAAGCTCTGCGCTGCTGAGAGGTGGAAAACAATTAGAAAATAATCTTTCTTTAAATATATGACTCCGAACAACTACTATCTCTTATCAAAAAGGAAATTACTGGGTTATAAGGTGAAACGGAGGTGAAGGAGGTTATTACGTTCTCATCTTATGTTGAAATAAAATTGTTATTTTTAATAAGTTGAAATATAAAATAGTTATTTTTAATAAGGAATTATCTCTATTGAAAGATTGATACTCTAATCGTTTATCTTTTTTTTAGGCAGCCATTTTGATGAGAGACCGAACTGGAACATTAGCTCCTTGGTGCTCGGGTTTTATGATTACTAGAAGGCACGTCATTTCTGCTGCTCATTGTTTCGACAGAAGAAAGTAAGTTCAATTGCTTTTTACACGGAATCATTTTACAGATTGGTCAGTTAGCTGAAAATATCATTCCAAAATCTCTCTACATATATATATATTGTTGTTGTTGCTGCTTCTAATGCTACCTGTCTGACGGTGTCAGTGTCGAAGCCCACGAAATTCATCATGCCATCGGGCTAGGTGTACGCCTGTCGTTAGCTTTTAGCTTTGAACACCATGCAGGTGACAGTACAATTTGGCTCGGTTCATACACGATAGATGGCGACACCACCTATCTCCACCTCCACACTTTAGGCATGGAACTGGAGGGGAGGGAAATATTCTCCAGCCCCCTGCACCCGTGGTTTCTGCTGCGACCGCCCACAAGACTTTTGGACCCACTGATTTAAAGATCACCTACTCCGTGTGTACTCGAAAGGTGTTTGGTGGCATCGGGTATCGAACCCAAGCCTTCCAGTCTGTAGTCCGTTGCTCTAACCACTAGGCTACCCACTGCCTCTCATATATATATATATATATATATATATATATATATTACAGATGATGACTTATTTAGTAAAGATTGCGACGAATTTAGTATAGGATTTTTCACAGCGTGGCCGGTGTTGGTTTTTTCGTATAAGGTTACTATTTATGAGGGTTGATGATGCCTGTTCATTATTATGGAGGAGGCAGTCGTCGAACAGTCATTCTTCTTTATTAAACATTTAACATGGAAGACATTTAGATGGACGTACTGACAAATAGACATACACACACAACACAATTCACAAACACTAGCTGCAGCACACTACATGATGAGAAGAGCGAAGAAGAAGGAAACGCGTAACCGTCTGCTCCGAGTTTTTAAACTGGCGGTGAAGGTCATGCGACTCTTTTATAACAGGAGTCGTGATTGGATGCAAATGCGCGCGAGCAATTAGATTACGATTAAGATTATGCGCGCGAGCAATTAGATTAAGATTATAACAGTATTGGGCGAAAGAACTAGGAAATAATTTAACGGGTAAAGTTAAAGAGAGTTAGAAGTCATTACACACACACACACACACACACACATATATATATATATACATCCTCTCAGTCTTTCAATGTTTCATTCATCGAACCCAGGGATTTTCAACCACTGTGACCACGGCACTTTCATGTGCAACCAAATTCTTGAAGAGAGAGAGAGAGAGTGTGCCGCCAATTTTTAAAAAAAAAATATTTGAGTATTCGTGGTATTTTTTAACTTATCCTTTCGTGGATAGATGGATATAAAGAAAGTTGACTGGTTCGAAATCCATTTGTGATAAAGGATACATCTGCATATGAATTAACTTTGAATGAAGAGGAAAAACTAATTTCGCTCTGTAATATTCGAGATTTGATTTCAAAACATTCGAAAGAGTCAATTAATTCATTTTGGGTTAAAGTTAGAGTCAATTATTAAAAATAGTGTTACAATTTTCTTCGTCTTATTTCTCTGGGGACAAACAGCATTAACAAATATAAAAATGTAAAAAAGATCGAGACTTTTAAATGTAGATGGCTAAATGAGGGTGGCATTACCATTTTTACGACCCAATATAAACGAAATTATTAAAACTCCTCAAATTCGTATTTCGCTTAAAATGTATTCTAATAATTAATTTGTAATTAATCACTCAATAAACATTTTGTTGTCTTTGCGCTTACATATTATTTTATTTAAATTTAAAAATTATTAACATAAACTGTTTTACGTAGTGTGTTACAGATAAGAATAAAATTCTTTAAACTTATTTTATTGCTACTTCGCCGCCAAATTTTGAAACTGTTAAAAGTATACCGCAACAAAAAAAGGTTGAGAATCACTGATCTAAACCAATTCATTTTCCTCGATGTGTTGCCAATGAATAAAAATGGATGAAATATTGGTGTTAAGTGAAGGATGGAAACATCTAAACACCTAACGGGTGAAAAGGCTTGTGAAGCGGCTCCGGCCACGACCTGTTGGGGAGTGTAACTGCTTGTGTACAGTGTGTGGGTAAAACAAAGAGCTTTTAGCTGTCCAACTGTGTTGTGTTTTCTTGAGTCGTGTCAATTCATTTTAGTGACATCGCTATCGACCACTTTAAGTGCACACAATTGGGTTAAATTTGTACTATTCAGGTTCTATTACTAATCCTTTGGAGAAAATATTCTTTAACTGTGATTTTAGTTTAAAAACCGCTTTTCGAAGAGATGACTTGATTTTATGCAAAAGTAACTACTATTTAATCCCTAAAGTTGGGTGTATGAGGTGAATGTTTAATTGCTGATAGTTAAACCTGAAATAAAAGAATAAAAAAAGTGAACTGCGAATGGGAGGTTCTGAAATTAATATTTGACCTAGAACCCACCCGGAGTTGTGGAAGTAAACATCATTGGAGCTTACCGAGCTATCGGTCTTCGAGAAGGATCGTCCCAAGGAGCTTCGAATGAAGCTAAGTGATTTTCAATAATCTTATACATCCGATTAAGTGTTAGAATTTCAGTTTGTTCCCAGAGTTAAGCTATAAAGTTGTATATTTTCATAAAGTGCTAAATATAGAATAAAAGTAGCAATTTTTAAGATCATATATCTGCTTCTTACCCGAACCCTCTTACACCCACGATCTTTGGGCAACGACAAATTAAGCTATTTTATAATTAATTCAAGAAAAACTATTTACTTAAGTTGAGGATGGATGCTTATTTAATAATCTTAAATACCTTTAGAAAAAACAAATTGCCTTATTCCATTTAATCGATAAAATCATTTTCGGATGGAAAGTCGCAAAAAAAAAAACCACGGAATTTTTCCCACAATTGGTTTGTTTTATTTCCAAAATGCACTATTGGTATCATCCCAAAAATGCAACACCATAAAAGAAGCATTTATTTTCCCTGTGAGTATGCAGCGATGTTATATATAACTGACCACTAACTTGCATTTTATTATAACATCATAAACACACACATCCGTTGAGCCACCAACAAGCACTATGTAAAAAGAAAGCAGAAAGCCGTTTTGAAGCATTCGAATTGCCTTTTTGTGTGATTGTGTACTGGAATAATAGATCATCAATCAATGGCAATTTTTATGGAGAGCTGTTTGTTACTTATTTGCAAACTATCGTAACGTTTGAATTCGATGCAAAATGACGCTTTTCATGTTGTAGAGCGAGGTAACCGGACAAGAAGTACAGTATGCTCGTTCATTGCCTATAGCTATGTGACTCAGAATTCCACGAAATTTTATATCAAAAGCTTTTCCATACAACCGACATGTTATGTCAAAGGTATCGCACGCCCCAAGACGACAGTGATAGTTGAATTTTCAGGGGAACACACAGGAATTTTTCAGGGGGGGGGGAGGATCAAGGTTCGAAAGCCCACCATTCTCATATCATGCTCCAATACGCCGCCCAACATATTCTTGTAATTTTGTCGATTTTCGAGAACAAAAAACAGTAAAAATATTATTATAGAATAAATAATTAACATTTATTAATAAAACTAATTACTAATAACAAGTACTTAATAAAATTTTACCTACATGATTATAATCAGTCGAAAAAAATCAAGGGCTATGGGGGAGGTCTGAATTCGGAGACCCCCTCTTGTGTGCGCCCCTGGCGACCTATTCAGTGTGGAGGGTTGGGGTCAAGGGTCGAATGTCCACCATTCTCGTATTATGCCATCCAACATATTCTTGTAATTTTGTCGATTTTCGGGAACAAAAAACAGTAAAAAAATAATTATAGAATAAACAATTGGCATTTATTATTAAAATTAATTGCTAATGACAAGAACTTAATTAAATTTTACCTACTATATACACAGGATTATAATCAGTCGAAAAAAGGAGGGCTATGGGGGAGGTCCAAATCCGGTGACCCCTCTTATGTGCGCCACTAGCCACTAAACCTTCGTCAGTTGCAACTTTCTGTGATTTCGGTCGGTTGCAATGTGCGAAAATTGCATACAATTTCAAATTACTATGTCTCCCATATTCCTTAGACCTGGGTGACGTTCCTTAATACTTACCTCTCTCTCTCTCTCTTTAGGATCTATATTACTGGACTAAAAATATTTTTCGGTGTTTAAGATATTTTATTATTCAAAGCCCATGATTTCGAAAATAGCAATTTTTTGAAACTCCACAGCACTTAATTCTAAATTTGGACTGATTGGTGACCTAAGCCTAAAAAAAAAAATCTTCAAAAAACATGTACTACAAAAAAAATGCACAGCTCTGCTTTTTTTTTTTTTTTTTTTTTTTTTGCACAGGTACGACTGACAGAGAGTTAAAGATAATCATGATGTCAGCAGCGAAAATTATTCACGCGGGTTGATTAAAGGGCGAGAGCTTCAGCAGTTTACGTCTCTGTTAAAATGACATTATAAAAAATTCTTATGAATAAAAAATATAAATGTTTAGTTATTCAATCCTTTCTTTATTTTACAGCACTTCCTTATATGCAGCCAGAGTGGGTCATATCGACCAAAACCAAGGTCAAGAGTACAGTATAGCTCAGATAGCTGTCCCCCAGACATATGTCCGGGGCCGATACTACGATGATATCGCTGTTCTCACTCTGTCAAGGGACGTGAACACACCGAACGTCAGTGCCATCTGCTTGCCCCCCTCTCGGGAATACAGGAATCTTACAGGAATGGGTACTACAGTGGCTGGATGGGGTTCTACGAGATCAGGTAAGGAATTAAATTCCAAAATAGTTCTTCCGTGAGAAAAATCTAAGAAAGAGAAAATATTTTCTCGCCCTCATAATAAAATTCGTAATTTTAATAAGAAAAATAAAAATAAAAATTAAGTTAATTCCTACCTAGGTCAACAAAGAAATTTTTTGTTTTAGTCACTTTTTATTCAATAATTACAATTAATAAAAATGTGAAAAAAATAGGACAGAATAATAATATTAAGTGGCAAAATATACATAAAGAATTTCCTTGTAATTTTCCATACCTGTTAGTTGTATACCAAAGGTAGTTGGACAACCAATGTATAATGTTGCCATTTATTGCCTTCATTCTTAACAAATTTAATTTTTTTTCTCCCAAAAAACCCAAAAATAATTAAATTAAATTTATGAACTAATATTTGGAAAAAAAACTGTATTAACATCAAGTGTCATCCACTGCAAGTTTCAAAAATGTATTTGAACTTGAGTGGATGAATAAAAGTATTTTATTAACGATTGAAAATTTGAACAAGGTATATATGTAAATAAATATATTTAGGGAAAGTGTAAACTTATAGTAGGAATCGAAAAAAGGCGCTTTAACTTAAAAAATGGACTTCATTAACGTGTTGGTACAGAAACTACCGTGCAATGATAATTATTATAATTATTACAAAGGGGCTGCAGATTGGTATTTACCAATGCAGAACTAGTATTTTAGTGTGGCACCATATAGGTGGAATACCAATCACCGCAATAAAATTTTGACTTCCAGTTTCCTTCCCAGAGAGAGGCACCTGAGCTCTAATAATGCGACATGACACGAGGAATTTTTAAATTTGCCGAGAGCACCCAAGCCAAACAGGCACTCTCGGGACCTTTAACATTCTGCATAATTATACGACATAGACGCTGTCGATTATCTGCATCATGAAAATCCACCGACTTGGGCAGTGGATGAACCCGTAGCCTTAGGCGTACAAGTACAGTAACAAACCAACTATGCCGCTTAGCCGGGTACACTGATAATCAAAGAATATCCGAAAATATTATACAATTTCTAACATATTTTTCACCAAAACTCACAAAATACCAAAGAATTAGAATATATCGTTTCTGATCCTCAATATTTTAATGAGGTCTAATATTTTAATGGGTTAAATTAGGATGAGAGAAGTGTCATCTCAAAATAGTATTATGCACAAAATTATAAAGATACTTTATAACTTACATCTGTATTTAACCTTCTTATTGCCTTCATTTATATGTTTTAAAAAAATATAATTTTGCTTGGAACTTCCTTTTTTATTAAATAAATGTTTATGAACATTTAACTTGAAAAATAGAAATATGCTTTGTATCATTATATATTTATTACATATTTTTCCTTACAATTACCCCCAATTAGCTTTTATGGTTTTCTCGTATACGTACGCGTGCAGAATGTGTATTATTTCCACACATCCTGAATCAATACAAGAGCAATTGGCAACAACTTTGTAGTTTTCAACACGGCCAAAGGACGAGAATGAGCTGGCACTCCATTCTCCAAACTTCCATGTCAACTTGAGGACTTGCCACGACCGATGTGTGCAGTAGTCCCTCAACAGGACTAGTTTTTAGTGGCTGTGGAGGACGTCAATGGAACCAATGACTTGACAGAAATAACGCTAGCCACGAGTTCGGGATTATGACCACCATGGCCTAGTAAAATTAAGAGTTTAAAAGAGAGGAGGAATTTTTCACAAAATGAATTCGGGGCCATCAACTTTTGCCTAAGTTGGAAAAAAATTAAAAATTATTCAAAAATTTAAAATTATATAAAAATTGAAAATTACTTAAAGGCACTTTATTTTAACCCCTTTCAGGCTCATTTTATTTCTGGATTATAGATAAAAAAAATGTCAATTTTTTATGCATATTTTTAAATATAAATATCTTTTTAAACATTATAGCACCATTCACATATAAAATTACATAACAATTAATGTAAAAAAAATTATTTAAATAAATGATTAATCTACCTGTAAAGTTGGCTTTATGTATGGCAAAAATCATTAGACTTTGGAGTCTATTCATACTATCTATAAATGTAAAACTTAGAATACCTGGCTTTTATCTTAAACTTTTATTAACATCTTTTCCATTTACATAAACGATTATGAACTTATTAATCAAAATTTGATAGTGTAAGATAAATTCGAAAACACGGTACTGCACATAACCCACTATCGCAATCTGGACAGTAAAATCTTGTTTCATTTCTTGCTTTCTTCCCCTTACTGTTTCCTTTTGAACAGAAAATAATACACTGTTGTGTTGGATTAGTTTTCTTCTCTGTTAGGGGAACGTAGTCAACAAAGTGTCTTTCAGGCAAGCCTGAAGATAAGTGGCTTAGGGAGTCTTTTTTGGAGGTTGGGCAGAAAATTCTTCCGAGCGGTCTTTTTAATTACTCGAAACCATACAAATACATGTGAAATAATTCGGGAAAGACCGATTGTACAATGTAAATTTTCACAGTGCCCGAGCTACACTCGGGATGAGCCAGGATGGTACGCTTCACCTGCCCGAGTTCAGCTAGAAAGGGGTTAAACGACATAATTTTAGTTGGAATCTTTACATACATATATTAAAAAATAAATAAGTTTAAAACCAATAACTTAAAGTAGTTATTAGCAGTACTACCCAGCATATTACTTCAAATTAAAAAAGAGGTTGTAGTAATCACGGTCGTCCACTCGAACTCAAATTGAGGCATGTATTCCAGTTTAGATACTATGAAAGATAAGCAGAAAAGAGAAGTAAAATATGCTGAAAGAAGATTAAGCTAAGCCTCAAAGTGTAGCTCATTTCAAATGCCAATGTCTGTGAAAATTACGAGATCATCGCCAATAGCATTCCCCTTTATCGTATGCAGGGACATCTTGATGCATGGGCCATCTGGACCTCCGGGGGGGGGGGAGCCTTACTCGTTCTCAACTCAGACTTAATAAGATAATGATTCGATAAGTTCAACGGTCAAATGTTTTTACCGGCTGTATTCTGAACTGAAAAACTAGGAATTTAAGACAGTATGTCAACTGGCTACATGTGATCACCGTCATCCACGATTAGGCCTACCACCATACACCATACGGTAGAGCCGGTTTGTGCGATTCTAAGTCATACACATTTATTTGTTTTGGGTTATTATTTGTACGAGTTTCTGACAACGTATGCTACGCACTATCTACTTTTAAGGGTCATAAGTGGGGCCTACATTTATGTAGGGGCCCAGGGCCTGAAGAAGTCTTAAGACGACCCTGATCGTATGCGATGCTAATGAAACCCAACCTAAGTGATCCGATAAAAATTGTATTTTAACTGGACCTTTTTTTTCTCGCCATAGGTGGTCCAATGAGTATGAGACTGCGCCAACTGGGTGCCATGCCTGTCATCTCCAACTACCAGTGCAACCAGGCCTTCAGGGAAAGACTAAGCGGCTTTGGAAACCAGTTTCCGGAAGGGATAACACCTGGATTCATCTGTGCTGGATTTCTTAATGAACAAGGAAAAGACAGTTGTGGGGTAAGAACGGATTACATTCCGGTGGTTGGAATTCCTTGTATATTATGATGCAAATGAGTATTCTTTAGGATGAACCTTCTTGAAATTAAACGATTTGTTGAGATGTACAGCTACTGTATGAATCTTTAGCATGCGTAATATCCAGTTACTAAATTTTATACAAATATAGTTTATGAACCCTTCAACTTATAAAACATAAACTTGGCCCTCATGGGCGCAACATCTCATGAGGGCCAAGGCCTACTGTGTCCATCTCAGTTTACGTGACCATTGGGCGCTGAGGTGTAGAGCAGATGTTCCGATCTAGGAGAAAAAAGAGAATCACTTATTAATCAAGAGATTCCTCTCCCCCCTCGGAGGACTTCCGAGGGGTTAAATTTTAAAAGACGTAAAGGGTAATTTACTCCCCTCCTCTTTTTTGAACTATTAGACCGACAGAGTTAAAATTTGGCAAGCATGTTTCTTTTGTTAATTAGAGACACGCTAGAACAGGTTTTACGAAAATCGACTCCAAAGGATGGTTCGTAAAATATAGATCTACTTCCGCTTTAAAAATTAAAAATTCCTGTACTTTTTTAAATCAAGATTTCCAAAGATAAATGCTAGGACTTAGGTATGAATAACTTAAAAATAGTAAATAGCCATACAACGTCATGAAATACCCAACAAAGAGATCGAGAAATGACTTTTAATAATATATTGCCATCTATTATAAAAAATTATAATAGATCACGCAATATATTCTCTAAGAATATTCTCAATAGTTATTCATATTCATAATAAAATTAAAAATTTAGGAACAAGAAATATTGGAAATTTTTGACAATATTTTATAAAAAAATTAAGTTAAGGGTTGAACATAGAGGAAAGGCAAAAAATTATTCTAATGTATACAAATAAAAACAGTAGCATTCCCTTTTAAAAAGGCAAATTTTTCACTGTATTTTCTGAAGTTTTCCTTTAAGTTTTAAAGAAACTTTTTGATTGTTATTTTTACTCTGGAAAAACCCATCGAAAAGGCTAATTCAAACTAAGCACACAAATGCAGCATATATTTGTAAGCTTGTGCTTGTCAGTTTCTTAAAAGCATTGATCAAGAGGTTCAAGAAAGTCCAGAGAGTGTGAGAGAGAGAGAAATAAAACACTATCTCCAGCTTCTGTAAACTCATCTCGAAAATGTAATCCTAGCTAATTCGTAGACGCAAACATTGCTAATTTTACTTGCTCCATATATTAATTTTCTTTCGTTCGAAAAGCTTTATATCAGCAGTATCACTAAAGATACCAAATAAATAAATTTTTGAAAGCGAATTCAAGTAATCAAAAAATTACATAGTTTTCAACATTTATAAAAATTAACAGAATCAGTAATTTAAAAAATAATGTCTAACTAACATGCTTATTTTTTAAAAAAATATATTTTAATTCATATATCTAAGCATTTTTTGAAATTATTATTTTATCTGCTTTAAGGGGACACAATACGATTCAAATGACAAAAATTGGTCAAAAAATCAAATCTAATTTTTTTTAGCCTAAAATATTCTTTATATACTTTTCTGTAACCTCACAAAATTTGAAAGCTCTAAATTTAAAAAAAAAACCGTAGGATTATGATAGCTTTTACATCCGTTTTTATTTACATCCCTATGGCAAATCAAAACTTTAAACTGACTTATCTCAGAGAAAGATAAAATAACGAGTTTGTCTTCATTTCAAAGGCTAAGGCTTTTTTTCTATTGTGCCTAATGCTTTGAATTTTTTTTTTACTTATTGCTAATAGTGCATGGAACAAAAGTTGGTATACATTTTTTAAACAAAGCAATACTTATTTTTTTTAAAATAACTGAACTCAGAATTCATAAATTTTTAAAGAAATTTTCAATAAGCATTCATAAAAAGAAGTATTGTACAAATGCCAGTCATGTTATCGCAAAACCTGTACCAACTTTTGTTATACATGGTTTGACGAAATTGTAAACAAAATTTCATGCGTGTACGTCAATTTTTGTAAGAGAAGTAGCATTTTAAAATCATTTCCAAAATGTTTTATGAAATTTTCAGCACACAAAGTCTGTTTTACATATTATACACACATAGGAGGCAACCAAAAAAATGTTGAAAACTCTTGAATTAAAATTTTTTGCTTAAATCGTACCATGTCCCCTTAATGAAGCAAAATTAGTTGGGAGTAGTAGATTAATTTCATAATTATTTTGATATTGTGTTATATATTTATAAATATTAATTAATCATTTTGATAATCTGCATTTTAGGGCGATTCCGGTGCTCCCTTGATGTTTCAAGATAGGGATCAGTGGTATGCTGTTGGAATTGTGTCTTTCGGATATGCTTGCGGAAGACAAGGCTATCCTGGAGGTTACACTAGAATTTCTCAGTACTTGAACTGGATAAACCGGAACATAAGAAACTGAGTTCCGAAGATTTGAATGTATTGTTGTTAATTCGTTGTCTTTTCAATCGTTGTTTGTTCAATATTTATTTATACACCATCGAATGCATCAATAAAGAAATCATCTGTAGCACTGCAATGTTATTATTTTTAAATAACTCACACGAATTGACGCATATGTCTTATGATACATGCGCAGTACGATCGAAAAAATCGGGGACTGCGGCCATTTAGTACTTAAAGTTAAATCACTTGCGACAGATCTATACGTTGTTCTACTAACACATTCAGGACTCTTTAAAAAAAATATTTATTTTAACCAACTTTCGCCGAGTGAAGGAAGCGTGATTATGCAAATGAAGTACATTACATAAATTCTGCATTCGCGAGTTTTAAGAGTTAGTTGGCAAGGAGCTGGCGAGTTAGTTGGTTAGTTGAAGAGTGAAGTATCGTGGAATTAAGTGCATATGGAGTTTATCGCTGGAAAATTACTGAGAGTGGATCAATCGAAGTAATTAAATCCAGATACGGATCGTCTCCAAGGTTCAAGTGCAGGACTCAACTTCAGGAAAGTACAGGTATCGTGACCTTAATTAAATCGAAGTTATCTTATTAGTGTGCGACGTAGCTTATAATAAGCGTGTTTAAGCTATCGTGGAATCAGTTGAGGGTCCATATTATTGTCCCAGGCTATTGAGTCTCACCTCCACGCTCTGCTATCTGATTTGTTATCTTGATTAGATTCTTATTGTGTCTGCTTTATATTTTGGTAACAATAAAATAATTAGTGGAAATCATGTCTGTTGATTATTCAGTTTCTCCCGCATACCTAGCCGGGTCTGCGGGTAGACAAGGGGTTTCAGATGGAATCAGGAACCGACCGGCATTACACACTTTAAATAGATTCTCCCGACCCTCCCCTACCTGTCCAGGTTGGATTAGTTCATGTCATGTCCGAAACTAGTTGACTTTGCTCCACGATGTAAGAGAAAGATGGCTTTTCTTGAGCAGCATAAAACATTACATTTTCTGTTAGCGCTTAGGTAAAGTACCTACGAAGATTTAAAAATACTAAGTAAGGTGTATGTGTGTGTGTGGTGAATGGCCAAATCCAAGGTTTACGAATGGCATCGGCGTTTTACAGAGGGATGAGAATCCATTTTAGAAAATGAACGCGTTGGACGACCTTCGACTTCTTGGAACGTGTAAAATGTTGCGTTGGTGTCTGAAAGTGTTTGAGAAGATCGTCTACAAACACTTGCTCAAATTGCTGAGGCTACACACTTCTTAAAGACGTCGTTTGAGGAAATGCATTCGTCGTAAACATCATCAGTTCTGGTTGAGTGACAACTGGTATCTTCTGCATGACAACGCAACCAACACATCGATACCAATTGGTAAAAGAGTTCCTCGCCAAAATTCGCCCTAACGTTCTTCCACATCCCACTATTTACCAGCCTTATCCCTCTGTGACTTTTACCTTTCCCCATCAAAGAAACAACATTTACAGGGACGCCATTTTGTGTCGTCAGATTGTACTAATCCCCCTTCCCGTCTACCCTGAGACCCAGCTAAAGGTGTGGAAGGAAGTGAAGGATGATTCGACATAATTTCCAAATATTTTATTTAGCACTTTAATCGACTCAGAAACAATTCAATGAATCACAATAAATAGAATGTTCCAATCAGTCAACAGAGGGAGGGGACGAGAGTCGCGTTTTGGGAGAATACATTTAATAAATCAAACACTTTATAATAATTTATCTACTATCTCAATATATGTAACTATCGGCCACTTAACCTCTTTAATACTTTAAATATCAAATGTAATATAAAGGTGGCAATACCTGAACTGTAGGCAGTCTACTTCTTAATTAAGGCTTAATCCTTCAAATATCACCTACCTGTCTTTAATCTCTCCCACGGACTTTCTAACCTATTTTTTGGTATTCTCTTGAATCTCACTTGTCACCTTTAACTAACTTTCTAACCATCTCACTTTCTAACTCGCTAACTTTCTACTATCTATATTTCTTCACTTTCTAACTCACTAGTAAGCGTACCTGAACTATAAATAATAAACTTAATTTGCATATCACGTCTTGCATATCATTTCCCAAGAGGGTTAGTGTAAGGACGCGTATAGATCCGTCACAAGATGAAGTGAAAGCAGCATCGTAGGAGACCTTAGGGGAGGTTGGGAAAAATGGCTTCCAGTTGTGCTTCCAGAAGTTATACTAACGCTGGCAGAAGTGTGTCGTCGCCCAAGGGGGCTATTTTGAAGGTGGGTGTGCTTCGGTGCTGTGATTTATTCAGGGTAAGATTTTATACACCTTGTCCCCGAACTTTTGGATCATATTACGTATTAGTGGTTCAATGAATAACCAAATTCAACTAATAGAGTCCTTCTTTAAAATTCAGCTAATAATAATAGATTACTAAAATATACTCGAATATAAGTAGACAAATTATTATGAAATAAAACACTCATACGAGCTTTATTGCGTATCCCCCCCCACATAATTTTGAGGAGGATTATCGTATCTAACACTCAAGTTTTATGAGAACTCACGAGACGTTCTATTATGCGGTTGAGACTTTTACTTGAGAAAATCTAAGTAATATTCGTTTTCCAATTTTTCTTTATGTATAAGTTCAGTTTGATCCAAGCTAAGCCTATTTTATTTTTTTCAGGGAGTTTTTTTTTTAACTTCAATTAACGTGAATGTTGACATTTCATTTTGAGTATCTTTAAATCAAATTGGCTTGAATTATTTATTTTCGATAGTTTTTAACTTTAGGATTCCAACCTGTGTTACATAAAGTTATGATATATTCAACAAAACACTGATACCATAAACATGATTTCAATAAAAAAAATTTAATTTTATAATTAGATTTCTAAAATTTTAAATATTAATTATAGTAAAACATAATTAATAAGAGTAAAAAAAGCGATATATATATATATATATATTTCTATTTTAAAAATATTTTATAAGTTTGTTTCGTTACGGGTTTTTTTATTGTTACTACTCCATAGCAGATCATCTGATTTAGTTATTTTAACAAATTAAACAAAAATACATCTATTGTTGGAATCAATATAAATATTCATAACAAATGCCCCACACAGTCCTTTTAATTATATTGTTACTTTGAAAAACTTTTTAGTTTATTATCTGATCGAACAAAGTGAAATCGTTATTGAATCAGTGCGTTATCTTTTTTAAAAACATAAGTTTTTGATAAATAAGTCATTAATAATGACGGAATCGTTGATTGGGGCGTTTTCTGTCATGCTGCTTTGGATCATCAATATGTTACCAGTGATATATTACTGCAACATGTCTTACATGATTTATTCCTTTGGATACATTCTTTTTCTGGAACACTGCAAAGAGTGAGCTCCTAAACAGAAAAGAATGCTAGCACAGGAATAACATTTGATTGCATTGTTCAGTCTTCTGAGGCTGAAGCCTGTGTTGCCACTGATGACATTGAAGACTTCAACCATGCTATTGAAAATGACTAACTGGAGAAGAATCCTTCTGCCAGCACTCTGGTCAACTTGTAAATTTTCCTGCAGATATCAGGTGCTGTGATTTTGAATTTGTATCAAATAATTTATTTATAAAACTGGTGAATACTCAAAAGAACTTGGTAGTCATCTTAAAGACAGTGCAAATAACATTGGAATATAATAATAAAGCAAGAATTTCCAACGATTCATCAAAATATCTTCAAATTGCTTCAGAAATGACGGAAAAAATAAATTCAGTTTGTATATAACAGCATAGGGAACTTAAGAATAAGAACGGGAACTTAAGAATTTCAATGTTAAGGAAATCTTGGAGATAGGGACTCTTTATTACAGAGACAGTGACTCTTTATTGCAGAGATAGTGACTCTTAATTGCAGAGATATTGAATTTATTACAGAGATATTGAATTTATTACAGAGATAGTGACTCTTTATTACAGAGATAGTGACTCTCTTTATTACAGAGATAGTGACTTTTTATAACAGAGATAGTGACTCTTAATCAAAGAGAGAGTGAATATTACTAGATTTTTTTCAATAGCTTCATCTTAATAGATTTAAAAAGTATTGTGAATAAAATTTGGCTTTCAATAAAATAGTTTATCACATTCGACAGTATCTTTTTATATCATTTATTAGAAAAGGAATACCTTTATATTTTTAGTATAGTAATTTTCAGTACAAACATAAAAAATATTCAAATAATAAAAAAGCAAGTTCAGGTTTTGTTTAATACATGGATAAAATAAAATAAAAATCTGTCAGATTTTTACATTTAAACGCTGGAAAAGTCTGGAAAAAAATTTTAATAAGCTGTTTTATAAAATAAAAACTGTCACTAATTACTATTATGCAAGAAATACGAATATAACACAAGTATTTGAAGATTTAAACAGCGTCCAGTTAGTAGAAGTAAAATATAAAATATTTAATATTAGAAAAAAAAAGGTCTGATTTTTTTTTAAAAAAATTGGTAATATTTCATTGAACAATTTTAATTAAAAATATTTTATCCTCGCAAAATATTACCTATATTATTCGATTAAAATTTAAAACACAATTTTTAAAGAAAATCATGGATGCAAAATTTCTTCTAGCAAAATGGTATCTATTCTTGATTCACAATTAATTGTATAGTTGCTTAAAAATTTTGACAGAAGTTTTTTACCTGGTTTTTTTCACAAAATAAAGTCATTACGAATGCATCGGTTATCGTGAAGTAAATAATTCCACAACTAAGCAAATAGCTCTTTAGCTTCTTTTCTAATGTCTTTTAGTTAATATTGGGAAAAGCTTATTTTTTAATAAAGACAAAAACAAGACGATTTTTATTTTGTTTTCCAACAAAGAAAGGTGAAATAATAAAATTAAAAAACTTTTTTAATGTACCATGTTTTTATAATGGACTAAAAAGTATAAAACAATTTAGAAAAGTTAGAAATCCGTATGGGGCTTTATCCTTCATAAGGATAAGAGAAATTATTTTATACTTTTTAGTCCATTATATAAAAACACGGTACGTTAATTTTTTTAAATTTTATTATTATTTTCTGCTTTTTAGGGCTATGTGAATGAAGTTTTTGAATTGGTTTTAAATACTTTGATGGACGTAATTACAGAAACATGTGATAAATTTCAATTTCCTCTAGTTATATCTGAAATCATATCTACTATAATACATCAAACTCTATTCAATTATTATCTATACAAATAAATAAAATTGTAGTGTCTGTTTGTAATTTCAAATTAGCAGCTTTTTACTAAATGCATTTAAAGGTATATACGGTACTTATATCAAAAAATCAATTTTTAAATTTTTTTGTCTGTGTTTGTTCCGGCTAATCTCGGGAACTTCTGGTCCGATTTTAAAAATTCTTTCACCAATGGAAAGCTACAGTATCAAGGAGTAACATAAGGTATAGTTTATCTCAATATTCTCACGGGAACGGGATTTATGCGGGTAAAACGTTAATGTTGCTTACTTCCCGCCAAGTTGGCGCAAAATTATGCATTGGGTCAATAATGGAAATTTGAATAAAAATTTTCTCACATTTGTAACAAATAACTGAAACATAGTGTAATTTAGCATCTTTACAAAAAGCAATTTTTTAAATGGTTTTTTATTAAACGTCTAACGTTTATTACGTTACATTTGTTAAATGTCAAACTCAAACTTTGAGAAATATCGCCAAGTTGGCTAAGAAGTTCTCTATTCTGACAATCCCAGATATTTTAACGCAAATTTTCTCCCTTTTTTTAAAGAGAGAAACGAAATAAAGTTTTAGCGAATTGCGCTTGCGTGATATTGAAAATTCTATGGTAATATTAATTGACAGTTTCATAAAAAGTTTTGATTACTTTAGTAGTTTTGATTAGTTTGATTAGTTTTGAAAGTATTTATTACTTTGAGTTTTTGGAATAAGTACAAAGACTACATGGCGGAAGATATTTTGAAACGAAAAACAACCGAATATGCCTTTCAATGAACACATCAAAAACGAAACGCAATAAAGGTTTTCAGAATGGTTGGGAAGAAGCTACATGATTTTGGAATGATAAGTCATAGACGTGTCGACGGAAATAGCTTTGATAATGAAATTTGCTTGAGAATTAAACTACGATTTTATAGCATTGCATTAAGTTACAGAATTTATCCCTCAATTAACTCCAGACGTACGTAAAATAGAATCCAGCATTGGTGCACTCTTTTTTCTCGACGCCCCTCGAGGAACTGAAAAAACGTTTTTGCTAAACTTATTAATGACCATCAGAAAAACCCAGAAGATAGCAGTTGCTATGACTTCTTCTGGTATAGCCGCGATTTTACTGACCAACGGTCGCACTGCACATTCTGTTTTAAAATTATCGCTTAATCTTGCATTTGAAGATTCACTCATCTGAAATTTCAGAAAAAATAACTCTCAAGACAGGATGCTTCCACAATGGGATTACTGTGGGATGGGGCTTTACTGTGGCTTTTACTGTGGGTTGAAAGTAAGATGTCTCACAAGAAAGCTATAGAAGCGTTTAATAGGACTCTTCAGAATTTACGAGATAGTACAGACATTATAGGAGGAATGGTAGATGGTGAATTCAAACTTATGGGGAAAAGTTAAACAATTCCTTCTGAAAACGAATATGAGAGTGCATCTTCATAATGACGTAGATTCGGAACATTATATAGAGACATAATTGAAAATTAGTTATGGATGTTTGGACGTTTATGCTGGGGCTTATATTTTACTTCCAGAGAGTTTTGTAATTTTGAAGAAAATGATGTAAATCTTATTGATCAAATTTACCCGGGCTTGCAACAAAATTTAAATTGGGATCAGTGGTTGCGCGCAAGAATAATATTGGCGCCTAATAATGACATTGTCCATAAAATCAACATTGAAAATTTATACGACTTGCGAGGGAGGGGAGAATTGAAGAAATATTTATCAGTGAATACAATCATGGATAAATAATAAAGTACTTCATATCCCACGGAGTTCTTAAATTCACTTGAACTTTCGGGTGTACCCTCACATAAACTTCAATTAAAACTAAATGTATAAGTTATGCAAAATCTTGATGCTCCTCGACTATGTAAAGGAACGAGGCTTTGGATCACAAAACTGATGCAGAATGTACTTGGTGCCAATATTTGAACACGTCATGAAAAAGGATAGTTTTATCATACCTCGAATTCCAAGTATCCCCACTGACCTACCGTTTCAATTCAAACAAGTTCAATTTCCAGTTTTACTGTTGCTATTAACAAAGCTAACATTTCAGATAGCAGGGGTGCATTTGGAAAAGCAATATTTTTCCCATGGCCAATTACATGTAGCCTGATCGGTGTGTCCAATACCCAAATCTTCACTTAATTGCAACTGACGGAAGAACATATAATATGGTATACAGTAGCATCTTAGAATAATACTCGTATTTTGTTTTGAGTTCTTTTAAAGAGGAATTATATATTAGACGTAGATACTTTCGATTTTTTAAAAATATTAATAGTTTAAGTTATTGAATATTTGTTGTTAATTATTATAATAAATTACGTTTTCAGTTTTTTAAAACTAAGCTCAATTTTACAATTTTTAAATATTATTGGTTCCAGTCAAGCAATAAAAAAATTACTATACTATATTATTTACTTTCTAATTATACTGATTACGACTTTGACAGTTATTTAAAGACATCAACGCGAGCGGAGCCGCGGGTAAAAGCTAGTCTTAGAAATAAAATAATGAAGCAAGCGAAAGTCATTTTTTATAAAACTCATATTCAAACATTAAAAACAATCAATGCCGAATCCGTTTGTTAAAATTTTAAATTTGGTGTTGCCTCCTTGGTGATTTAGAGCTTGGCGATCGCCACCCATATGATTTTTTTCGCCAAATGAAAAGTCTTGCCAGTTTGCTTTTAATGCCGGTTCGGCATTTGAGTAAAAAAAGGAGCATTTATTAAAACATTCGATTCTTGAATAGTTTATTTAGACAAAAAAAATCGATATATTCTGTTCATCTGTGAGTTAGAATTGAGCTATATTCAAGTATACAACTGATCAAGAAGTTAGTTATAAATCGATTATAAAAATTTTATCTAAAAAACAAGCAAATCTATACAAAAACGAATTAGAGCTACCTTGTATCGGGTAGAAATTTAAATCGTGTAGAGTGAACGTAATTCTTCATTTATTTATTTATTCTGTTTTGTTTTCTTTCTTTCTGTTTTCTTTATCTTTTTCTCCTCCTTTTCGTTTTTCTTCATCTTTTTTTTTCACATTTTCATACACTGTCATCCACTTCTGAGCTATGGTCCGAATTTCAAGTCTCTAGCTCATTGAGAAGTTAATTTAAAATCAATTACAAAATTCCACCCTGACAGACATACAAGAAAGCCAGTTAATACAAAAACATGGTTACCGGGGCCAGACCCCAGAGCCACGAAATTGAATACGTAGACGCAACTTGGCCCGTGCTATTGACAGGTGGTCTTTGTTCGTGCAAGTTATGGAGCCCCTATCGCAATCGGGACCCACCTCTTCGAGTCTAGAATTTATTCATTAATTTTTTTACATTTCCATGCATTGTCATCTATTTCTGAGTTATGGTCCAAATTTCAAATCTCTAGCTCATTGGGAAGTTAGTTTAAAATCGATTACAAAATTCCACACGGACAGACAAGAAAGTGAGTTAGTAAAAACATAGTAAAATACTTCAGATGCAGATCAGTCAAGTAATTATATGGTAAAGATAGATGGTTCCGATATAGTGGTTAGTGACGCTGATTTCTGTGCAGTTGGACCTAGGTTCGAATCCTGGAGAAGGCATAAATGTTTGCAGACGTATAGGGCCTTCGCGGCAGGAGGACACTCTAAAATAGCCGTCGAGCCGCAAGCCCTCTCGTGAGGTTGATAGAAAGAAAAGAGAGGTGAAGGCCCCTGACTACCCCTAGGGTACTCTCCCTAAAAATTAGGGTAGAACCGACCCAAATTGCACTGTAATCTGTATGGTGCTCAAAGCTACTTCTAACGACAGGCGTAAATCCAGCCCCTTGCCAGGGTGAGTTTTGGGGACCTTGATCTGATATTACGGTTGATGAGGTGGCATAAGTAACAACAGGATGTATTCTTAGAAGAATGCATTTTTAGGATCTGTATTTTTGGTCCGATTTTATAGATAAGTCAGTTAGTCATACATGTATATATCTGTGTATAAGAAATGCAGATTAACGATGTTTTGAAACAATTGCGATAGTTTTTTCTTAAAAAAAATTGTTCTGAAGAGAAGGAGAAAAACCCCAGATTAGTCTTAAAATGCTTATAATTTTTGCTGTAATTTCAATTCCTCTCTAATATTAGTTTACCCTCTCCCTATATATATATATCTTGTTTAAATTTTCAATCGTTAATAAAATACTTTTTATTCATCCACACACCCAAGTTGAAATATATTTTTTAAACTTGTAGTGGATGACACTTGATGTTAATAAAGTTTTTCAAATTTTTATTCATTAATCAAAATTAATTAATTAATTATAGTTTAAGAGATATACTTCAGTTCCCCCCCCCCTCTAGATGGCAGTATCATTGGGTAAAACGGCTTTTGTTAAACTTGTGATAAAGATTTAACATAAATAAAATCATATGCTAGTGAGAGGTCAGCGTTCCTTTTACACTGATTTTAAGACAAATTCTTACCTATTATATTCATCTTTTATGAAACAATGTAATTACAAATTGAATGGAAGAAATTCCCGTCAGACAGACGCCAAGCGGGGAATCACGTGACAACCGTGGCAACATTTGCACGTGTTTTTTATTCCCGTGTTAAACCTATACACTAAGTTGCTGAACTAAGTTGTGAACTAATTTTATCTAATTAAAATATATGATATCATTGTATTTTATGCATTATTCTAGCGTATATATTTGTAAGGAAAAACTCTCAACAACTCTTTGATATAATTTTTATTTTATTCTAATTTATTTATCTAATTAGGTATTCTTCTGCTTCAAATAGTGTTAGCTGGTATATTTATTTAGGTTAAATCCTAGCACCTGGTACACAGCAAATAGTTATTTTAATTCTTAATTAATTTAGTAGTTATTAATTATATATTTTTGCGCAAGAATAGCTTACAGTATATAGGATCAATACAACTTCTTTTAAAAAACTTCAAACTGTTTGACAATCGAATAACAATTGTATCATTTCCTTGAAAAGAACTCATTATTATTATCAAATACAGAGTCAGTTAAGTGTATATAATATAAAAAAAATGTCTGTTTATAATTTTAATTCATAATTCAAAGTCAAGAGAAAATATTTATTCTGAAGTAAAACAATTTGATGAAAATTTGTGAAAGGAATGTTTACAAAACTTAAATAAATTTTTCTTTGATTTTTACATTTCACAAATTATTGATTTCTAAATTATTAATAATTATTCTTTACTGTTAAAAATTGATGTCATTTCTTTCTTTAAATTAAAATAAAATATTCTTAAGGGGAATGATGCCATCGCAAAAGGCAACAATTTTTAGAAATGATCAAATTTAATTTGATGATTTGTTGTTACCTTATTTTTTTGAAGTACATGTAAACTTGCAAAAACGTTTGTTTCTTGAAGCCTGTGTATATAGAATTTTAGGTAATATGAAAGTTTTAAACAAATGTAGATAATTATCTTTTGGTAAAAGTGTATTTTTTTCCATCGCCCTTTTTTCCCCCATTTTGTACATAAAATATTAGAGTTGATATGGTATTTATCCTGTGATGAAAATGAATTTTTTTAACACTATATTTACATCAAGTTTGCCTACCTACACTTAAAATTCGAATGAATATTTTATTTTACTGTGGAACAGTTACTGGATGAAAATGAATTTTATTTTTACAATGTATTGCATATAAATACTTTATATATATGTATATGTTTTACAATATTATGGAGCATTTAAAGATATTTGAAATGTTTCTAATAAAATAACATTCTCCATCTTTGACTGTCTGATTTACTTAGTAATTATTCTTTGAAAATGTTTGGAATTTTTTTTTATAGAAATGATTGTCAAAAGTAATAAAAGAAAATACTATTTCATTTTTTAGTTAAAGAAATGATTCATATTAATATATAATTTTCAGGATATATTCATTGTAATGTGATTATCCATTATTATGAGTTATTTAATTACAGATAAAGTACATTTTCAGGTCTAATAATTAACTAAATGATTATAATGAGTTATTTCTACATGTATTAACTGTTTTATATATAATACTTTTCTCTAAGTTGCAGTCACAATAGCAAGTGCTCTTTAAGCTCATTAAAATTAATAAAGAGTTACCTTCAGTCTTGCATGTGTACAGAATGCTTAAATGCCCTTGTTATATTAAGTATCGAAAAAAAAAATTGCAAAAAATTGTAACTTTCCTGAAGAAAAAAAAAACATGCATTAAATAAACATGTGTTTGTAATTTTACTCATTAGTACAATGTTTTGCAGAACTGAATAGTTTTCTATTGGAAATTGCACTTTTATATCTGGATTACTAAATATAATGCATGGGTACGCGACATTTGGATCACAAATTAATGTTATTAAGGCTAGTATGAACTATATTAAAAGAGAGAAGAGTTTGCATTACAATTTTTTATGACAAATTGAATACTTTTTTTAATTGTCTTTGTAGAAAGGGCATTTAACATGTTGATCTACATTTTAAAAACTATTATACAATATTAAGGGAATGTTTCATGAGAAAAGTTACAATAATTATCACAAATTCAATTTAATTATCTTTAGTCTTAAATATATTTTTCTTCTTATTGAATTACATATAATTTATAAAAACTAATAGTATGATTTATCTATAAACAGTAGTGGCTCCAAAATATAAGTTATAAACTTGTAAAAAAAATTTTAAAAATTTACTTCCTTAAGCTATTGTTTATCTCATATTGATAAACAATGTCCATTATATTTATCTGTTGATGAAAATGCATTTTATTTTTACAACACAAGGATTACAAATAGGATAGAAGAAATTCAACAAAATATATATATAAATGAATAGTTACATAAAATTTCCATTCACAATTTCTGCTAGTTATGTCTCTTGACCAGGTATTTATGTTCAACGTTAAATACTCCAGTTCCATTTCTTGCGAACTTAAAACTTATTTGAAGAAATGTATTCTCTCTATGTTATTTTGTTATCACTAATATGAATGAAAAGTATCCCTTTACATATAATTATATTTATACTTTAAGAAAAATGGAAGATAAAACAACATCAGAAAAAAAAGATACAGAATTCTCTGAAATTTAACGTTTGAAAATATATTAATAAAGATTAAAATCATTATTACATCAACAAGTTATCAAAATTTATTATGAATAAATTGAGTTCCATTCTAATCAAAATCACAGGTTCTACTACTTACAAGAAAGTTAATTATAGCATTGTTTTACCAGGACAATCTTATCTCAAAAATATCAGTGATTTTGGCCAATTAACCCCTTAACAATAATTTTGAAAAAGATTTTCTGTATTTCTCTTCGTGATAAATATAAAATTGATCCAAATACTTTTCTTTGGTCAATATTGGTAAGTAACTCATGCAACAAATTTATTCAGGACTTATAAGCAGGATAATGTCAATATACATAAGTCTTTTAGACTTTTATATTTATGTAAAAATAAATATAATGATATAAAATAAATCTAAATATATAATGATAAATCTTCTACATATTATGCAAACACCAATATAAATGCATATTTATTATAAATAGTAAAAAAATTTGCACATCTCTCTCTCTCTATGTGATAGGTTTATACCACACAGTCAAACTCTGAAAAACAGATGCGTTAATCAATATCACACAAATATGTTACAATTATTATTTTTTTGTAAAAGAACTATGTATTAAAAAATGACTATTTTATTTTGATCATGTAGTTGTGAGCAAGACTTTTATTTTCAATATATAGACGCAAATTTATTCTATTAAACACATTTTAGTTTTAAAACTTTAATGCCTTAGTTTTTTACCATATTTGTAATTCAATTGTAGATAAATTATATACTTTGTCTGAAATAGGCAGCGAATAAAGACTTTCAAAATGCTGCACAATTTTTTTACGTATAATTTTACAAATGGTAAATGATCATTTTGATTTCTAATGTTTGAAAGTGGTACTTGATTCACACACACACACACATCATTTAGTGTAAACATTAATGAAGCTGTAGTAAATCAAGATATTTTTCTATTTTTGTAGTGAATACTTCTCAAAAATGTTTTTTTCTTCTTTTTCCCATTAATATTGTAAAATTATAAAGTAAAATAAGTTTTAAAAAATACTTGTTTTTGATATGACATGTATGGTTACATATCAGATTCTTCTGTTCTAATTTTAGATAATTAAATACTTAAGTACCTCTGTTACTACTCAGAAGATGCGTAAAATAAGTAAAACTTAAGTTAATTAAACATTATATGTTCTCAATATAACTTCATTTAAAATAAACAAAAATTTGCTTTGAAGTATTTATATGCTTGTGAAAGTCTACATCTCTCCAAAATCCTTTTTAAATAGGTTTCTTTCGTGAAGACAAAAATAATGAGAATAAAGCTTGGTTTAAGCTGGCGTCGGTATTGAAGATATTCTTCAAAGTAATTGTATACATAATGAACAGTGAGGAGATGGTTTATAATCCTCACGTTTCAACATGCTTTCAAAACACTCATATTTTACACTGGTATATGAAAAAATGTGATTTTTTTCCTCAATCCATATTTTTATTTATTGATTGAGCAACTATTTTAGCAAAATGAGACAGTTTTAAAAGTACAATGGGAAACTGCGATAGCAAAATAGTCCAAGCGACAGAAGTAAACAAACCGCAACGTAATCACGTGACACAGTTTTCACGTGCTCGTGACGTCACATGAATTTAGTCCATTGGGTTAAAAAGTTCTAATGTTAATTTAAAAGGTGTTTTGCCACTTAATATTGTGATTCTGTCATATGTATATACATATTTATATTACTTGTAATTATCTAATAAAAAATAACTAAAATAAAAGTTTTCTGTGTTGACCTAAGTAGGAATTGACTTAAATTTTTTTATATTACTTATTTTAGGTCCTTTTTTTATTTTTTTGACATAAAATAATAGGGGTAATGAGCTAATATATATGTTGATGCATGTATAAATGTTGAAACGAGTGTTTCTTTACTTTTTTCACAATTTTAAAAGAAATATTTTAAAATTAAGAATTTATACCCTAGTACATTGTTAGAAAAAGACCAAAATTGTGTATAGTTTATAAAGTTCCTCACATTAGAATACTTTATTTCATAGAAGGAGGATCAACATTAAATTAAATTTCAGACTCCCTCTAATAACAAATCAGGCGATCCATTTACAAAAATCATTTGTAATATTAGAAAAGATGAATTCAAAAATTTCCAGGTTTTAAGGTGTGAGGGATCTATAGTCGGCTCTACTAACCCCTTGAAGACTCTTTAAAGAAAATATTTAATTCAACCAACTTTCACCGAGTGAAGAAAGCGTGATTATGCAAATTAAGTATATTATATAAATTCTGTATTCACGAATTTTAAGGGTTAGTTGGGGAGTGAAGGATCGTGAAATGATTAAGTGCAATCGGAGTTTATCATTTGAAGATTTCTAAAAGTGGATCAATCGACGGTGATTAAATCTGGATAAGGATCGCATTTAAGGAAAGTGTAGACTCGACTTCATAACAGTACAGGTATCGTGATCCTTATTTAAATAGAAGTTTAGCTTATTAGTGCGCGACGTAGTTGATATTGAGCTTGTTTAGGTTATCGCGGAATTATTTGAGGGTCCGTATTATTATCCTCAGGCTAACGAGTCTCCCCTCCACGCTCTGCTATCTGATCTGTTATCTTAATTAGATTATTATTGTGTCTGCTTGATATTTTGGTGACAATAAAATAATTAGAGTGAATCATGTCTACTGATTATTCAGTCTCTCCCACACACCTAGCCGGGTCCGATGGAAGACAGGGGGTTTCAGAGGAAAGCAGGAACCGACAGGCATTACAAAGGTAAACAAAAATTAGAACACTAACGTATGGTTACTTTTTTGGTGGATAAATTTAAAATTTATGTTTCATAATTTTTTTGTAGTGGAAACAATTGCTTTTGCTACGGGTTTAATTTTTTTTAAAGCAGGTTAAATTATATAAAGAAAGCTAAATTTTGAGAACAAAGAAGCAAGTAGGTTTATTAGTAAAAATTTCAAACCTTTTTCCGAAAAGTTTCAAAATTATTAAAAATTTTGAAAAATTACATTTTTTATTTGTGAAGATAATCCTAATCATTCAAATATTTTTTGCCGTAAAATTTTAGAAAAACACAAAATCAGCTAGAAGTTATTTTAAAGATGTACGAAAATCGGATTGAAAAAAGCAAAACCTATATTTTCAACAACATTTTATATAAAAGTGACACGCATAACACCAAACAGTAAACAGATGCAATTCAGTCAGAGTTATTCTTTGCTTCAGCCTTTCATAATATTCATGTGCACTTGATAATCAAATGGAGTCTTTTGCCTTTTAAGAAACATGTAGTAACTTATTACGCCTAAAAGTATTCCGAGGACAAATAATACTAGAGAAACTGCAGCAAGTGTACCTGTAAAATGGAATATTATAAGTATTGAGGCATGGAGCTACTTTATTAATTTAATTTTTATGAGATCATTCCTAACAGAGATTCTAAAATAGTGTTTCAGAAATTTCTGACTTTGTTCGCTTCTCTGCTTAAAGGTTATTGGGGCCGGAAAGAACACTTGGAGGCTGAGACAAAATATTCTTCAATAATGATAGTTAAGTAGCAGTGACCTTAACGCTAATTTGGTTGTGAAATCTCGCCAAATTTGACGACAAAAATAGTTTATAGACCAGGGGTTCCCAAACTTTCTGACTCATAGACCCCTTGTCAGGTTTTTCGTCTTCTCCCTGCTTACCTAAAATTAAATTTTTGCACGTTGATCCACTTAAATACCTTTTTGACAACTGGTACTTACTTTAAAAGATTAAAATTCTTACGAACTCAATACTACTGATGCCATAAAAATTACTTTTTATATACTAAATGACTATTTCAACATTCAGTGAGAAAAGAGATCAGTCTAATGTATCTTCAAAAACATGTTTCAATTTTTAAAATGCTTAAAAATACAATGCGATTAAATTTTAAGACTAAAAAAGTTACCAATGTACTTTAAAAATACAAAAAGGCGAAGGAAAGAAACAGTAAAAGCTGTTACTTTTACAATATATTATAGTGAAATATTTCATACATCATTTTCATTAGCAGTTGCAAATCTACACAGCTGTTACAGAAAATGCAACACCCTGAAGGAAGCATGTAAACCATGTGAAATTACATCATACGTTGGAGGTGAGGAGATATGCAAATCATTAGCATTATACAGCACAGATGCACATCACGGGCGACCAGCAAGCACTATATAAGGGGAAAACCGATTGGCGATTTGAAGTACGGCAATAATTTTTTGTGTGCGTGTGTGTAAGCTGTTTACCTATGTCTCGTGAAAGACACCGAGCGTCTTTTGATATGAAGTTTCTGAATTCGACCGAGGAAGAATAGCAGCCAATAGGGATTGCGGATTATCCTTCAGAGAAATCGGTAAACGTGTTGGACGAAACCAAGCTACTGTGATACGTATCTGACATCGCTGGATGCAGGAGGAAACGACGGACCGACGGGACTGAACGCACTCACATCGTTGCACCACTTCCCGTGATGATTCGCGGGTTGTGCGCCAGACTGTGATAGATCGCGAAGCCACATCACGAACCACATCACAACAGATTTAGTCTGTTACGCATCATTCGGTGTCCGCTCGTACCATTCGACGTCATTTGCAGCAGAGTGGAATGTCCGCAAGGCGTCCATTGCTTCATTTTCCCTTAACTGGAAACCACAGGAGTTTGCGCCACCTATGGTTCGATGTACGGCCGACATGGACTATAGAATGGAACGACATTGTGTTTACTGACGAATCCCACCTCTGCCTACAACATCACGATGGTCGAATTCGAGTTTGGAGTCACCGTGGTGAGAGGCTGCTGAACTGTTGAGTTATGCATCACCACATTGGTCCTGCACCTGGTATCATGGTTTGGGGGTGGTATTGGATTTCACTGTCGCACCCCACTAGTACGCACTGCCGGCACAATTAACAGCCCGTGGTTTTCCCATACATTAAGCGCTTGCCAACAGGCATATTGCAACAGAATAATGCGCGAACACACGCGGCACGCAATTTTTAACAGTTCTTCTTTAACCAACAGATTGAATTTCTTTCTTTTGACCTGCTTGTTCTCCTGATCTATCGTAAATGGAAAACGTGGGGTGCATGCTTGCACAACGACTGACTCGGGATACCCCACCCGCTGCTGCCCCACATCAACTTCGGCAATATGTGAAAGCTGCGTAGACTGCTATACCCCAAGGATGCATCCAAAGCCCTTTTGATTCTATGCTGAGGCGTGTGGCAACGATTATATCTAACAATGGTGGCTACACTAACAACTGATTTTGTCATCTTCACACGTCACAAGAGGCTGTAATTTTAATCGTTTGATCTTTGTACAACATATTACCTTCCAAATAAATTTCGCTGTGATATCTCTGGTCCTTGGTGTAGCATTTTGTGGGGCCAGCAGTGTGCTTTAAAATATCATTACGAGTTAAATTTTTGTCGAATCCGAAATTATACTAAATTATACATTTACAAAAAAACTAACTCTAAATAAAAAAAAAATTAATGGATAACAGAGAGCAGAGTATTTACTGGTGCATGAAATAATTCCTTTTTTTATTAATCGAAAGGATTTTTTATTAAAAAGAAATACAAAATAAATACCTCCAGAGAATAAATACTTCGCCTTATCTGAAATAAAGTAATACTTACATAAATAAAAGAATAAATAATAATAAAATATTGTAATATTTTGTTAAAAAATAGGCAATATAATTAATAAAGTAATATTATTAAATAAAGTCACATTCACAAAATAATCATTTAAAAACATTCGAAGAATAACCATAAAAATGAACATACTTTCTGGATGTTCGATAGTCTCAATAGCTGTAATTGCATATACAACATCCTATAAAATAAAATCAATGATACATTTTTATAATGCATATATTTAAATTTATTTTTCGGAAATAAAAACTATTAAAAGAAATATTTTTAAACAAATGCCTGCTCTTGAAGATTAGATAACTGTGTTGTAGATTAATATATTCCCGTTCTTGAACGAACATAAACACACACAATGTTGTTACATAAATTTCAGACATAATTCAAGAGAGAGCCAATACTCACACAACAATAATGCTTGGTGATAAATTTGGTCAGCAAATATCACCGAATCATCGAAACTTGTCAAAATGTCGACAAACCTAGGTATTACTAGACAAATCTGGAAAAGTATAGGATAATTACTTTACTATAAGGGTCTTCAACCCGAGGCTCGTTAAAGGCATTTTAGGGACCCTTCATTTGAATCTGAGGCAATTTCAGGAAAAATTGCATTGTCTGCTTTTTTCCGTAAAAAGCGCCATTATTTTTGTTATTCTTGATATTTAAAACATTTTATTGATATCCATTTGAGATAAAATTTTCTCAAAATAACGAATTTTTCAAAAAATTTCATAGTATATTTTAAATAATTTTAAATATAAAATATCTGACTATGCATAAGTTGTCAGAAATTTTCTCCTGGACTTTTATCTTTAACAAGCAAAGTATTTTAATTCGACTTCCATTTAGCATCTTTGGGACTCATATATATAGGCAAATCTGTACATCTCTTCCCTTGGTCTTATAAAACAAAACTCCCTTTCTTATATAAATTTCCTGACTATATTTTTTTCTTTTTTTGACAATCTTGTGGCCCGCGGATTATTGTAAATTTATTGATATGAACCGCGGATTATATTGTAAATTTATTGATATGGCCCGAGGATTATTGTAAATTTATTGATGATGGATCCCAATGGATTTATTGATATAGCCTTCAAGTGTTAATTGTTGAAGACCACTACTCTACTAGAGAATACTAGAAACTTGGCTTCGCTGTCTATATGAAGACAATGCAGGGAAGCCACATAGGAGAGAAAGGTAACTGCACCAACTTACATTTCATTGCCCACATACGAAATTGTGACTTCGGAATTGCATTGCTTTGATAACATTAAATTTGTGCGATCGAGAATTTTGCGCATGTTAATTGTTTCCTGAAGCCCAGTGGCTGAGTAGTTAGTGCATCGCGCTTCCACACCACAGGTCGGAGGTTCAAACCCCGGGCTGGGCAAGGTTGACTCAAATCTTCAGTGGATCGATAAAATGAGCACCAAGCTTGCTTGGGAACTTAACACTGAGGTTTCGCGTCAGACTGACCACAACATCTGCTCATACACCTAAGGTCGCGTATACTGAGTTGGCCCTCTTGGGCTGTTGCGCCACTGAGTTAGTTGATTATTTTTATTTAAAGTAAATCTGTCAGGAATCCGTCTGTTAACGGAGTGGACGTTTCTTACATTTAAAAGGGATGGAGTGAAAGTGGGAGTTATATTAACGCATCGCACTATAAAGCTGCACGAGGACTTTTTGTTACGGACCTCGCAATTTTGAACCATGGTCAAGTGACGAGGACAACACATGAGCTGGCATCCGTTCTCCTAATATCCACACTACACCAACTGGGGGGGGGCCACGTTTGAGCGTTGACAGATTTAACGAGCAGCAGCCCCCCTCTACGCGGCGAATCTTCATCTGCATTAGGCTCGAACTCATGACCTGTCAGCCATGAGTCCGTAACCTTGACCTCTAAGCTACGGTGGCCCCCCTACATTTGAGAGACTATTAACCACGTAATGATATTATATATTCCTTTATTCCGCTTAGGATATTGGTTAGGAATACAGAAATTAATTTGATGCAGGATCTTAGGTGTTGAAAGCAGGAGTTATATAGAAAAATATCGTAGGAACTTACCAATAGTACATAAATGCTATTTCATGGTAAAACTATTACTGAAAAACAACGGAAAACTTAGAAATCTAGGAACAATTTTAACTTTTAGTGAAAATATTGTATAAGTGTAGTTTCTTAAAATAATTTTTAAAATTTTATTCTTAAACGTGTTAATGTCAAAGTTTCCAACCTCTTACTAAAGTCGTCGGGGGCCAATTGAAACTTATACTTTACTTTTGAAGTACCGAATGCTTCAATATAAAGATGAAAACGGTTGCCCCAAATCATCATTTCTTTGACTGCTTCCGATTAGCAAAATTACTTTTGTATATTAAGAGCTTTTTTTCATGAATGAGCGCTTATTTCACATGTTACTACTTTGTTCCTACAGAAAATATAAATTAAAATAAAATTAATACAAAAATTATGAAATTTTTGAAATTGTAGACAAATTTGTTAAATGAATAGAATGTAGGCTCTATTAACTCAATATTAATCTATAGTATGAAGCCCCAGTATCGTAATCTTAAGGAACACTGAAACGATATTCATAAATGAAAAATAATAAACATAGTGAATGTATGACAATAGGATAAACGATGCTGTAAAGCGTACAGAGATATTTCTTGCTGTCTCGAATACATTACCTTTCCGTCTTTCTTTATTTTAACAGTCAAATTTCCTGTCCTGGCAGCTTTTTCTATAATACTGTACGCTGTATTCATGTCCGGCTCTGTCTTTCCTGTCTCAGAACCTAAGTAAAACCATAATTCTGGGTTAGTTTGAAGATTATTCCGTCGACAAAGCTGTCGTGCGTGTACTTAAAATCACTGCGGGTTCTCAAGCACACGTCTCTTAATTAACCTCTTGGGCTACTTTACTATGATGTTTCATGTAACAACCTCGCCTTGTGAAGGAACTGTAATGTATGTAAATGGACAATTTTAGTGGAAATTTAGGGAATGAAAGAGAAGACAGAAAAAGGGTGTGATGGGTACCGCCCACCAATCTTCAACTAATCCTCTTGGAGAAATTATTCTTTAACTATGATTTGAGTTTAAAACCTCCTTCCGTAGAGATGACTTGGTTTTATGCTAATGCAAATGTTATTTAAGCCCTGGCGATGGGTGTTTTAGAATTAATCACAGAAAGTTAATCGTGGATTGTGAATGGTGAGTAGTGAGTCCTTCGTCCTGATGTTAGTATTCAAGCTATAACATCCATTCAGTGTAGTGGAAATACTAGAGAAGTAGTCTTGAAGTGGACCCTATCAGTTCCAGTAAGACGGCACCCCTCTACACATGGTACCACGTATCATTCCGTACATTCGAGACACATTCCAGCAACAAGTCATCGGGTGTGGTGGTTGCGCTGAATGACCTTTATGGTCACCTGATCTGAACCCATTGGATGTTTTCCTGTGGGGATATATCAAACAAAGAGAGAATGCAACCCATTCATCAACACTGCAGGAACATCTAAACCGTATTACGAATATGTAGCGGATAACTACATAAGCCAGTAACAGCCACCGGACAGAAGTTGTGGTGGCGGTGTCCTACCTGGGACCCCGCTCACTCAGCCCGCCGCGTCTCTAAGTGTGGGAGGAAACATACCATCACCAACAAATACCATAATAACAAGTCTGACAAACACTTAAGCAATCACAAGTTTAACTATAAGAAGAAACCTAGGAGTGATTCCCTAAAACGTCGATTAATCCTAATACTCAATTCTAAGTAAACACCACTTCCGAAATGGACAAGGAAAACTATCACTAACTGACCTCTGGTCGGTACTGAATCTACTATCTTCAATTTGATAATTTACTTTTATAATTTATACCTTTTGTAACGCGCGCTAAGTTCATGAAGTAATTCTCCGAATTTTAACTTACGTGACAGCTTGGCTGCTCCTTCTCTCCTTACATTTACAAAACCTATATATAGACTTTATATAGTCGAACTAATTAACATATATCTATCTCGTGTTTTTTCTGAAAAGGCTGTGAATTAGTATAAATGCTAGCCTCAAAGTTTCCCAAGAGGATTAGTTCGGAAATCTCGCGAATAGCCCCGTCACAAAGTGATCACTTTTGTCTAGTGGTATGTTATGTACTTACGAATCCATAGGTAGCGGATTCTGTCCTCTGGATATGCACGTCCTCCTTTATGACCTTGGCACAGAACTAAGAAAACGCAACTTTCGCGCAGCCGTCGTGGTGCCATCTCCCGGCAACAAGAACAATAAAAAAGTCGTCAAATCCATTTCACGCAGCAACTTAAGTCGTCAGACTCATTTGACGCAACAGCAACAACTCACACGCTCGCCATAGCAACTATATCATTAGTTCGCCTATCTACCGATTCACTAGTGGGGGAGTAATGTAGTGGATAACTACATAAGCCAGTAACAGCCTCAGGACAGAGGTGATCACTTTTGTCTAGTGGTATGCTACGTGAATATGAATCCATTGGCAGCGGGTTCTATCCTCCTCAGATGCTTGTGCCAGCGTATCAGGCGCCATGTTGAAGAAAGTGCAGCAGGAAATGCAAACACATGCCCAGATGTGTATTGTTGCTTAAGGACTCCATTTTGAGCCTGGCAGATAGATGAGTCACATTTCCAGAAAATGCAGCTTTGTTCAGCATGATAAAACGCAGGAGTGTTTTGAGCTTTTCATTTGTATCATCTTCTTGCGCAAGATATTTTTTGCGGACAACATTGTAATTTACTGTTTTTCATGTATCTCGTACAGTTTTTGAGATAAAAACGCTCACTCCAAATTTATCCACCAGGTGGTGCTGTAAAAAGCTCGAACACACTGTAAATAGATATCCTGAACTAATATTTGTAGCAATCTTTTCTTATTAAACTTTTCATGATTGTCTGTAATAATCTTTTAAAAAAGCGAATACGTTGTTACTTTTTCCACTTATGAGTAAATTAAGCAGGTAATGAGTAAATAATACAACCGGATGAGAAAATAAAATAGACGAATGAATGCAAAACGATAACAAAACGGAATAAAGTATTGCGTGGTGACCTTGATTGCAAATCAAAACAAGAGTAACTTAAAGATAGCTCCTTATCGACCGGAAATCAGCAACATTAACGTTTATCGACCTTTAGAAATGTTTAGAGTAAAATGCGCAATAATTGTAATTTGAGGTTTATTTTTGTGTTTGGAAAAAAAACATCTGATTAGTAATCAACCAAATTTTTTCCCCGAATGTGCATAGACTCATGAAATAAACGAGATTGAATTGGAATTACCAGATAATCTACATCCGAAATAACTTCATTTTAGAATTTATTTAACAAATGTTATATTAAAAGGTCAGTTAATGACATCTTAATTTTACATCTGATGAAAACTATTATAATAAACTATAAACCAATGAAAATGTGTGTAGTATAACACTTAAAACTGAAACAACCTGTGTGAATCAACAAGAAATCAATGTAACAAAAAAAAAATTTATAATTTTTTTCCCACCAATTCTATAGACTTTCCCCAATATTTTTATCGCCGTGAACCGGTCAGCGTTTGAGATTTTTATCGCGACCCGCTGAAGAAGGGGGACGCTGATTGCTAAAAATTTGTTTTAATTTAATAATTTTAATTTAAATGTACTTAAACATGAATTCAGAATAAAATATAGAACACAAAATAGGAATATAAAGTAATTTAACATGGAATATAAAGGGATTTCCACTAAATGTCGCACTAGTCCCAGAGAAATACACCACAGTAAATGAAATAGAAATAATTTAATGTTCCTTGTGCGGTCCGGTGCTAGTTGATCCATGGGCCGGTACCGATCCACGGCCAGGGGGTTGGGGACCACTGCTATAAACGAGCGATATTTCAAAGGTATGGAAACATAAAATTACAAAACATATCAAAATTTATATTATTAATTAATTTTATTATTAATCGTATCAAAAAATAAAACATAAAATTATAAAGCGTAACAAAATATAAATTTAGTTATGCAATAACAGTTTCTTTAAAATAAGGTAGCTAATGGGTTGATATGCTGTTAAATATTGACACACATCTGTAACTCAAAACTGGCTCTGGAATGGGAGTGAATGTTTATTAACGGCATGCTATATTAAACAACCCGAGGACTAAAGGCGATGAACCTCCAAGTGACGAGAACGATATCTGAGCTGGCATTCCTTCTCCAAACTATCACACCACGTCAGCGGGAGGAATTTGAGCCTCGGCAGATTTAACATGCCTCAGCCTCTTTAATTAGCAGGTCTTTAATGGCCCGTCGGCCATGAGTTCGTGACCACAACCACTAGGCTACCGCTACCGCTACCACAGTTAATATTAAATACGTATAAACGCTCAAATTAGTGCATGAATCTATTTATATGGTTCTCTTCCTTTTAAATTTCCACCAACAGATAAAAATAAACACTGGGTATATGATGTCACTGATACAAAATGACCAATCTAAAATGTGGTAACGGTTATGCGTTTACGTGGAACCTTAGAGAAAGCTCTATTATCCATTCAACAGAATTAGTTGAGAGAAGAATTTGTTAAAGTTACATAAGAATAAATAGCAGTCCACGTTAAGTGCAGCGCAGCAACGCTGATGGAAGGGGGAGTGGGAAACCACTCTCCCAGTTGATCTAGTTTCGGTTTCATTTTCGAAGGAGAGCGAAGATAAAATGACGTCCCATCTCCATAACAACCGTCAACCATTACCGTCTTTCGACCGGTTGTCAAATTTCGACGGAATGAGGAGAGAAGGGATGAATTTCTTTAATAGAAAGGTTATAGAAAATATTATTTTTAAATCTGTTACTCGTTACCTCTTAAATAACTGCGTGCGATTATTGAAAGGAAATTTTAAATAGCCACTTGGAAGAAAGTAAGAAAAGGTAGAGAAGTTTAGAATAAGATCCTGAGGATTGAAGTTACCATATCAGACGCGTAAAAAAGCTTGCATTGCGGGGGAGGGAAATAATTCGAGAGATGACAATCTAATTTATCCAAAAAAAAATACCAATTTAAAGATTTATTATTTATTAACCAGAATGTGGTGTAAACTTTAATGAATATTTAAATCCACATATTTAGTAAGAATTGTTGATTTAAGTAATTTGTCATTTAATTAATATTTCATAAAAATTGAAATTTCGTTTAAATTATTAGTTTAAAAATATATAAAACTTTCTTTTTTCTTTAATCTTACCTGTCACGTTAGATTTTTCTAAGATCCATCCGGTAACCTCCACGATTCGTACACCATCAAATACACACTACGAAATAATAAAAATATTAATACACTATTAATCTACACGTACATATGACAAGTATAAATGTGGATATCACGTACTTTATTTAGTCTAATTGGAATACTCGTTTGTCGAATCGGTGAATAATTTTTGTTTCGGCATTGTTGCTGATCATAGCATAGTTCAATGTAAGCCTATTTTATCTTCTTTAGATAGATATAGTTTGGTGATTTTAATTCATACTAATTTAATTTATTTTCCAGTTGAAAGCAGCCTATAACACATGTTATTTAATCCTTTCTAAGGCCGATGTTAGTATACATATCACCAACTGCTATAATTTTTAAATATCCACGGCAGGCTGTTTTACCATTTTTCATTTGTACTCTCATCTATTAATAACTTCAAATTTTTTTTAAAAAAAATTACAAGTTCTTACACACGGCATATAACCCAAAATGCATTACAACCATCTCAAGGGCGAACAAGGATGGGTCCGTTAGTCTGTAAACATGCCCAACTGTTGTTGCCACATCAGTGGCGTGACGTATACCCTCGCAACTACCGCATCGCGAGGGAGGCCATGATTCTAGAGGGCTTAAGACCTTTGTAATCTTAAGGTTCATTAAGTCCTTTGTAAGTTCCGGCTTATCGCCCCAAACCTGACGCGTGTCTTTCCGTGCATGCACAATTCTTTTAGTAGCACTCTACGCTACCCAACTGATTTGTCAATTTTTGAGTGGATGGAAGTTGATAAGTATGTATTGGACCTTATATTCGACAAACATCTTCAGAATTATAAACGTTTACGGAGTTTCACGAAAAAAATCTGAAAGATTTGCTGGAAAGATTTAGTTGTTTGAAGAGAGAAAATTGTATGTACTCTCTCTGTTTCTCTTTTGGTTCAACAACTATATCTAAGTAAAATATCTTTCCTCATATGAAAATTATTTCGAATCTGCAAAGAAATTGTTTAACAACTGAATATTCAGAATCGTGTCAAATTGAAAGTCACAAATTATACTGATTCTACAAAGGGAAAGTAGAGCTTTGCAAACACTAGGTTCGATTTAAAGTTTTTATTTATCTTTTTATTTAACTAGAATGAATAGAAATACTTATATTTTATGTTGTCTATTTCTTATTTTAATAAATAGGTTTAAAAGTACTTAATATATGTACAATTTGAATTATTTTCATTTATGTTGAAGAAAAAGTTATATTTTATGTTTTTTTATTTTTATGTTAAGAAATATCTTTAAGTGATGCAAAATTAATACATAATAAAACTGCAAATCTATATTATTGACCTCTATTCCTTAACATTGGATGTATCATCGTGGGAATCGGATGGTCTCAAAAATCCCCTGCTATGTGACACGCGAAATCTTATTGGTCGATTGGCTTAGCACGCCACAGCTAAAAGGTTGCCGATCCCTGCTCCAGACAAACTAGATTTTGTTTTGACTCCAGACAAACGTCTTTGGCTAACATGCCAATTGATTTTAGGATTTTCAAGGAAACGAAAAGGACAACCCATAAATCTCCTGGGAAATAAAAAACCCTAATTTACCATGTGTCGTGCACACTGAATTGCAACTATGTGCTTTTATTTTCTCGTGACCTCTTAGTGGTCATAACTAATATAAACCAAAATATTGTCAACTTCCTCGCCAATTAACTTCATTAAAAATTTGGATTTTAGAATTTTCATTAAAATTTGGAGCATTTAAGCACAAAAATGGGCCAAAAGAATTAATTCTTTTGGCCCATTTTTGTGCTTAAATGCTCTTTCTATTGAATCAAAAACCAGATCCCATGTTTCGTTAATTCTCATCTTTGATAGCCTACATGAGAGAAATATTTTTTCTTTAATTATTTTCGCTTGAGATTCTCTTCTGTCGATCACTCGCTGGAGTTGAGTGAAAGTGGGCTGCAGGACGGTAATATTTAATAGAGAAAATGAAACCTCTCACGGGAAAAAGAATGCATGAAGCTTTTACTTAAAAGAAAAACACGCCTCTCTAAATAGTTTTTAATTTAAAACTAAGCTCGCGTCGCTGACCCGAGCACGATTTCCGACTAGAGTCGACTAAATCCGAGTGATCGTAACGCACTCGAACCTGAAGCTTCATTTCAATTCACTCTTCAGCAAAACGCACCTAAAGATAAGTTATCACTTGAAAAAGTCGATAGCTTATGGTGAAAAATACTACTAATTTTACAATGTTTTATGTCATTTTTAGTATATTTTCACCCAATGACCTATATAACTTAACTATACATTAGTTCTATAGCTATTGAGTGTAATTACATATTAATTATACACTTACTGTGAGTTCACTCAATCGAATGACTGATACCTGAGACGCAATAATCAAATTTAAATAGATGCGTTTTAAGATATCTAAGTACGTCTTACTGTCTTTCACTGTGGGAGGACCTGCAATACAATGGAAAATTAGAGTGCCATTTTTTTATAATAGAGATGAATTAAAGAACTCGTATTAAGTTTTATTTCTGCAGTATTTCATTCTTTCTTTTAAATATTTTACGAAAATCAGTCAGAAAACACACAGTATGTACTTAATAAAATACTTGATTGTGATATAACCATTTATAAAATATCTAAATGCCTATTTTTTATTAAAAAAATAATAAAATCTTAATTTTATAAACTAACAACACATTTTTTCCAGCTTATTTATTATTTCTCAACAATGTCTTATAAAATATGCGTAGAAATGCTAATTTCGAAAAAGATCAATTAAAGGAAGAAAGCGCAAATTAGAGTGAAAATACATTTAAAAATTAAAGTAAGTAACCTAAAATGGTGTAATCAAAATGTTTTTATAGTTTAATGTTATCCATTTTTTTAAAAAATTTGTGCTAAATTATTTTTAAATTACATTAAATAATTTCTTTTATTTACCGACGTTTAAATTAATGATGTATTTTTTTTTCGATTTCAATTATTTCAAATTCAATTATTATTATTTATTGGATTATAATTTTGTCATTTATTAAACCTGTATAATTATTTTTCTCGTCGTTCATTAACTTTAAATGTTTTTTAATTATTAACAATTGCTAAGCAATAAATGTTCGCGCGCGGAGAATGCATTATCGTTTTTATATTATAAAATAATTCCTTTTAATTTAATATTCTTCCTCACTTGGCATAATTATTTACTAACTTTCAAACTGTCAAATCATCAAAAAAAAAATGTACTTACCGTCGACTTTTAACCGGAAGCCCTTTTTCTGTTCACTTGTAAAACAAGGCGATATATCAAATGCTTCCCACCTTAACCCTGCTATGAAGTTGTTAATCGCCACATAGGTGAATAAGGACAACTGAAAAGCAAAAGCAATGGCAGAGGCCATTTGTGTGAATCATCTCAAGTCAAACAAACATTATAAACCAGTGCTTCTCAAACTTTCGACGCTTGCGACCTAATTTTCAATCATATAATTTTCATCGCCCCCCTTCCATACAATAATAATGTATTGAATTCAATAATAATGTACTTTGATGCTAAAGTTACAATACGGCTTTTATTATAAACCGTACAAATTATCAAGATAAGAATTAAATTTTCTATATAATTTTGTATATCACAAGCCCATGGGTGAATTAACTTTTATTAACTTAGCCCACATTAACTTAGTATTGAAGGATTAATAATGAAATACATTGTACAGTACTGATAGATTTATAAGTATATTATATCAATGTAAATAGTATTTCATTTTTTTCAGAATGTATTTTCTTTTGCTTCCTTTCAGTAAATTAATATTTTTTAAATAATATTCTATTTTCGACTTTTCGATATGCTCGCCCCCCTCCTAGGATTATCACGCCTCCCTTGGGGGGGGGGGGCACACCACAGTTTGAGAAACGCTGTTATAAAGTAACAATTGCTTTTACTATTTCAAACTGTGTACAACGTAAGATTTGATTTTTTTTAGAACAAACAAACGTTTCTGTCGTTTAAATTTTTTAAAAAAACTCACACCAATACGAATTGCTTTAAAATGCAAATATATTATAATTGATACCTTGAAATACTATGCGCAAATATTATTCTTATTTAAGTAGTTCTAATGGAAATAAAAGGAACTATATATTGCTATAGCGTTTAAAAGTTAGCGATTGTGTACCAGAATTTACTTATAGTATTAAACACGCCCAACTGATTGACTGCTAATTAATTGTTTTATTTTAAACCTAAATATGGAAAAGTTATTTTGAACTATGGACAAGTGATATTAATTAATTTAGTTAGAAGCCAATGTTAAAATTCCCCTTAATTTATAATTACGAGCATGTCCGGAAACTAAACACCGTTTTGGAAAAAATTGCATAAAAATTCTTTTTCAAAACAAAATTCATTTTTACATGAAAGAGCATATCGGAAACTATTTTTCTACATAAGACGACACGGGAAACCAACTTGTATATACCCTCTTCAAAGGGAGATACCACAAGTGAAGAGAGTTATTGCTGAACAGTTCTTTGAGGAAACTCATCACAAAGCAATCTTATTGAGGATCGTCTGTTTATATGAATTTCTCATTATTCACATCATTAACAACAGAAGGTTGCTCCTTCTGGGCATGGTTCATGGACATTGGTAAGCCCATCATTGAATAGTCGAACCTACTTTTTCACCATTCCATACTCATTGCATTTTCACCATAAATCTCTTCAAAGATGAATTTCATCCCTTTCGTTCAAAAAACGGATTACAGAACGCACTTCATTGCCGCTAGGATCAGTAATTGCCTTAAATATTTTACGTGGGTGAAAACAACAGAATCTTACTATAATGGTGCCACTGTACTGACAATCAACCTGAAACGCATGTGCGCGAGAGTTAAACACTGATACTACCACTGCGGTTGTGGTAGAACGAAACGATGCTTAGGTTTCGGACACGCCTCATAATTGGTTTCCGTTTCTTTTAAACAGAGGCTTACTTTCAATACATCTTTTGAACTTTGAATTTGCAAGTAAAAAGATTGATGAATAAAAAAAAAGAGAGAGATTCAGTTTTTTAGAGTTGTTTACTCTTCTACAATCTAAAGTTTTCTTATCCCTAGGCATTTAATGGTTATTTGTAGAAAAACACTATCGGATTCTATAAGATGAATTATTTTGTTTTTAAGAAAACATCTTAAACATTTGTTACTAATTTTGCTACTCACCTATAACACCATTACACATTATTATATACAAAAATATAATGAAATGTGCATTCAATATTGAATTAATTACCACATTCCTTTTTTTATTATTCCTTCCACGAAAAATAAAAGACAATTAAAATAACATAAAACTAATCAACAGCAAGCATGTTTCCTTGCATTCTATTATTGAAAATTTCAGTTTATAATCGAGCGCAGCTTAGTTTCTTATTTTAGAATTCTATTTAGTTAATTTAGAACAGGAACCAAAAATATGAATTGTTACTAAAATGACAACCATAGAGCACATTAAGCTTCTCCATAATAATTTAGCCTCATTTGATTCAAATCGTGTTGAAGTTCATGACAAAAATGGTAAGAGAGAAAGAAAGCAACAGAACATAATATTGTAATTTTAGTCCTCAAGCGCCATTTTAAATGCCACTCAACTTCATTACCAATAATATGTGCTTCATTCACTTCTCTCTGGTTCAGAAAAGACGTATAACTTACTTCAAACTTAGATGTTTCTTCATTCCTTTGGTAGGTATAAATTTCAACATGTGAAATCTTCAATTTTTCAGGTCCTTGACTTTTTGGAACATTCTTGCAATAAACAAAACATATGCGTTAGATCCTTGAAATATTACCGATGCATTTTATGTATGTGTATGTGGTCCCTTCCTAACTGTAATATTTTATAATTCTATACTCAAATAGTATGTGTATCTTAAGCTATATAGGCAATGATACACAAGCATTGTTATAGCTTTTGTTTATGATATATTTTCGGTACTTTTCTGTATCGCCGGCGCTGGAGGTAAAGTCATCAAAGATGAAACAACCGACACCAAATGGAATATTCTCGCATGTAAACTTTTACCATCAAATTTTCAAAACAAGTCACTGTCTTTTCTTATCAGTGACATCTTTTTTATAATACATCAAAAATAGAGTATAAACCAAGGAGAACTAACATTTTTTAAAACGTTTTATCTATGTCGTCACCAATAAAGCCTTCTTGGCGAGATTTGCGCCGGTGAAACGGAAAAGTACCATCGTTTATTTTCATTAACTATAACCCTTTTTTTTTGCTTTTTATTTTTGTTTCATTAACAGCTGTAGCAATGTTACAAACGTTGTAATGCTCTGTTCAAAATGAATATTATGATACAGTACTTGAATTAATTATAAATATATCAAATGCAAATTGTTGCAAATGGTTATGATCATAGTTGATGTATAAAGTAAGTGCACTGGCAAAACCATTGAAAACAGAGCAAAAGAACAATTGAAGTGCAATTAAGTGGTGTCTTAAACAGGCAGGCTACTTTGTTAGATGTTATGAAACCTTCTCATCAAAAAACTTCGATTTATGTGATTTTGTATTTGTGTTATCTAAAGTTTTATTAAACATCCCCCCCCCTATTACTATTTTCGTTTGTATCCGGCCCCAACTAAAAATAATGTACATGTGCGAAAGTATATCCCGACTTATGCGGCTATCACTCAGTCAGACCTATCGCGGAAGTTCGAGGTATTGAAGCAAAATTAATAGCTAATTATAGGCTTAGTTAAAGGTATTCAGGATCTGTGCTAATTTTATGTTCTGTGTGTAAATGTAAGTGTAGTGTTACATCAGATTAAAGCATTCAAATGAAAATATAGACTTCTCTATTTATTATGAGAACTATTTTTTTGTACGAAGAATTGTTCACCAAAGCAGAATAAATCGTTTTTTTTTTTCGGTAGGCGTTCGAAAAATAGGAGAGAAGTAAAGATAAATACAGTAGAACGGTCGTTTATCGGAATCCATTGGGACCGGACACCATTCGGATACGTGATTGTTCGGATAACCGAAAACCGAATGCAATCCATGCAGTATATGAAACCGGACACTATACGAATATTGAAAATCATCACATGCGGCAAACGTGCTTGAAGGAAAAGCAAACTAGGTGCAAAATGTCGCAATTTTACCTCCATTGTGCAAAATAATCATTTATTTTTCGCTGTACCATTGTACACATTTGTTTTTTTAATGCAAGGTCTCTGATTCTCTTGAGCAGCAGTAGTTGAGTAGGACAGCACTCTGATTGTAGTTCGTACTGCTCTATAGCTGCCTCTAACGCAGAAAAACGTGTTAGCATTTGATGGACCCTTACTACTTTCGTTGTTGCTGTTGTCCTCGTCTTCATCCGTTTCATCGTCAACAGGGTCGGATTCTTCTTGCATGGAAGTCACAATCTCGTCTTCATTTGGCATTTGAAATCCACAGTCTTCTGCATCGCATACCATCCAGGTTTCTACATCAACAAAACTCAGAAAAAGAGCACGTATACACCCCTAACTTGGAAACAAACATACCTAATATTCCGTGCAGATGTTTACCAAATCACACAGCTGAAATTCCCCAAATATCCCTCACCTTGGGTTTTCCTGTCACTTTTGGCCTCACACGAAACAACTGTTCAGAATTGCACTGTTCGAATACGTATCCGGACTTTGGTTCGGATATTGGACGCTCCGGATAATAAACGTTCGGTTAAACAACGTTCTTCTGTACAAGTAAAGTCACCAAAAAAGATACAATTGATGTCAAACGAAATATTCCCTCTGGTAATCTTTTACCACGACATTTTCAAAATAAGTCGTGGTCATTTTAATCAGTAACGTCCTTTTCATAAGCAAAAACAGATGAAAAACCAAAGAGAACTAACATTTAAAACATTTTCTTTCGTGAATATTGTGTGTTGACGACAATAAAGCCTGTTTGGTGAGTTTTGCTCCGGCGAAACGGAAAAGTGCCAATTTTTGTTTTCCTATTATTAGAATGTCTAGAACTTTTTTTGATTTTTCAAAAAATTTTATTGATTTTTTTGAGACAGACCTTAGTTATTAATTGGTTTCTAATTGTGACTTATGAAAAAAGATGTCGTAATCAGACCCCACATAATTGATAAATAATGATGGTATAATAATGACTTAATGTTAGTTAAAAAAACACTCATTATTTTTGTAGTTTATTTAAGCAAATTCGTTTGTAATGCACCCTAAGAAAAGCTAAGTGGTTAAAACTATCATTTAAGGTATTTCAGTTAATTATTTAATTTATTAGGGTCCGAAAAATAACAGCAAAATTTCACGAAAGTATATTCGAAATTCAAAATTTGAAAAACAACAAAAAATTTTTTTTTTTTTTTTTTACCTTCGTGAAGTAGAAATCTTGAACAATCTTTGCATCCGTTTCTTTTTCTTCAGTTAATATACTCCACACTTCATAATCTAATGCATGAATGTTTCTCTGAAATACAAACAATTTATTTTTTCAATCAGTTATATGAATTAAAGAAAAATTTAATTGTTCTTTTCATTTATATTGAAATTAAGTGTCTACTTTTCCTATAATTATAAATTTTTCAGTATATTTTCAATTTTATAGAAAAACAATTTTGAATTTTTTATCTCTTTCCCCTTCTCTGTTGATAAATTAATACAAAATTTATTCGATTTTAAACACACTATTTACTTTTTTTTGTTGAATATATAGGATGAACCAAAAGCCTTGCCCGGATTATAAAAATTCATTATAAAATAAACATTTATATAATAATGGAACTTTGGCATCATTAGATAGATCCGTTTTAGAAGTTTTATCGTGAAGAAAATGGCACAGAATCTCCTTCAAGAGTGACTCTGGGGAACATCTATAAGGAAGACACCATTTTTTTCCCAAATGGGCCGTTATGTTTCTTATCAATGTTCATATATATATATACACACTTCAAGAAGCTCTGTCCATTGGTTATAAACAGTCTCCTGACAATGCAATTTCAGTTGCTTTTTCTCAAAGCGTCAACAGCCCGCGCTTGATTGAAGACAAAACTTTCAATGACAGTGACATTGTCAATAATTTGATAGATCATGAAGTCTGACAAGAAGAAGCGGATTCTTTGAGAGCGGATAAAATATATGCAGGGATACAGCTTTCCAACAAATTGGAAAAGCATTTTTAAAATATATACCAATCCCAAAAGGAGTGTGAAATTTCAAAAAGTGTTCCGATAATGCATATCTGGTGATTGTGACATTTACGAGCCACTGACCAGCCAACCTTCGTCGTCGCAAAAACTTATCCCTAACTTTTGGGTGCCAAGAAATAAACCAATTGAAGTTGTATCTTTAAGTGACGAAAGCGATGTTGAATCACAGGAAGATGCTCGCTTTGGATTATCTGAGTAGCAGTGAATTGTGTATGCACATTTTGAAAATTTCTCCATGAATACAATCAGTAATGAAATATTTTAAAAAATTTCCATCTGAAATTGAAATATTTATTTTGTTTGGAAGTACTTTCTCTTCTCATAAATTTCGTAAATAATTGACATATTTTTTAGACAAGACTTTTTTTTCTCTCCACCACATAAAAAAAACTTCCGCAGTATGTTGACAAATTTGTTAGTTATATGTAAGTATTTATGAAATTTTTGCATATTTTTTTGTGCTGTTTCTTTTGATGCGGTTCGTATCTACCGCACAAAAACAGGTTTTACTGTACAAAAAAAATTCCAATTCACAAGCTTTTATATAAATAACATTTTCCAAATTCTTACTTTGTATGTTTTTAATGTACCATAAGTTGTTCCCTTTTATTTAATTGTAATATTTTTGAATAATGTCAAACACATGGAACTGCTGTTTTCCCCGCACTAAAACTAATGCATATATATTTTACTTCAACTTGATTTGTAATACATCACTTACCGTCCCCATGTATATGGCGTCATTTAGAGTAGGTTTTTCCACGAAAAGTATTTTTGGTAACCTTGTCATTTCGTCTAGGTTGACTTTCCCGCCAATCGGTCCCTTTTCACAAGTAGATAAACTGGCTATGGTCGTGTAGGCCACTCCTATAAATATTGAAAGAGAATTCTTTATCCATATCTTTAGAGAATTTAAACGATATTTACGAACATTGTAATTTTTAACAATTTGATTACTCTGAAAGTTCTATCATCATTTAAAAACAGACATATTCTATACCAGAGGTTCTTAAATTTTCAATCGCCGTGACTCCCCTTCATGTATCAGCCTGACACCGTGCCTCCCCCTTAAGATTTTGAACAACCCTCCCTGGCACTCAGCACATAGCTGAGTGATTTAAACACAATCGTTATCGTATTGGCGCAATATGAATTCAGTTCTTATTCCTTACACATGTGTTTCTACTATTTTTTGAAAATATTAAGTTGTAGTAGTTGCTATGAAGTTGTGTAAACAGTAAAAAAGGTTCTGATCTAAATACATGTTCAAGTATAGTTTCTTCATTAGAGGCGATTTGGTAATCTAGTCAGTGGCGTAGTGGAGAATATTAGGGTCCCACCCTGCAATGTTAGGTTTTGCCCCCCCCCCTCGAATCCTGGGTTTCTCCGCGTTGTGGGGGGTTTCGGGAGCTTACGTTACGCCACTGGAACTAGTCTAAGCAGATCTTTCAATTTTTTCTCGAGGATTTTCATAATTTGTAAAAGAAGGAACTTAACATTAAAGGAAAGGCCCTCGTAGACCCCCTAGAAAGACGCTGGGGACTCCGAGGGCCCGCGGACCACAATTTAATAAACGCTACTCTATAGCATAAAAGGCGACGAACTAAGAAGAAATTAGTAGATGAGATGTGTGACGGATCTATACGCGACCTTCAGTTAACAAGTTCTTTTGGGCCAGCAAATTTTAACCTATCTTCTCAAAGAAGGAAACGTGATATGCAAATTAAGTTTTTTATGTATATTCCTACGTCGCGAGTTTAAGAGGAAGTGAATTGTGAGTGGATTAGAAGTGAAGAAAATACTAAATAGCTAGTGAATTGTGAGTGAATTCGAAGTGTAAAGAATAGTGAATAGTTAGTGAATTGGCAGTGATGAGAAGATGTAAACAGAAAGTTAGAAAGTTAGAAGTTTAGCAAACAAGAGGTGACAAGATAACTATCTTGTATCTTGTAACAAGGTAAGAGATTATACTCAGGAAGTGTTAAAGATAAGTTGGATTGACTAGAAGAGTGCCTTATTTCAGGTACTGTCAACCTCATATTATGTGGATGTTTAAAGTGTTAAAGGGGTTAGGCAGACATTAAGTATTTATTTCCCGTGTAAAGTAATATTAAGGAAAAACCGCATTATTGAACATATTCTTCCCAAACACAAATCTCGTCTCTTCTCTCTGTTACTTGACTGAGAATTATCCTAATTTAAGTGTTATTTGTGTTTGAGTCGATTATAGTGACAAATAAAATTATCGGAATTTATCATGTTGAATGATCCTTTAATTCCTTCCACACCTTTAGCTGGGTCACAGGGTAGAGGGGATTTGGGCTAGTTTCAGATGTACATATATAGAAAACGAGTTGTTAACAGTAAAATAGGAATTGAATGTCTTAATCAGTAAATACCGCTGTGAGAGTAATATTAACAGCTAGCAAACATGAATCACAACATCTTCACGCAAAAGAAATAAATACGATCGTAAAATTTTAACTAGCAAGTTGTCCCAAGGCATTTTTGCCTTTACACATACAGCTATGGCGTATACTTCGTCGTATCTTCGGGTAGCCCCTTTTTGCTTAACCTCTCCAACGTCAAACCTCAAAGTTGCCAGTCCGTCAAAAAACCAAAAGAAAAACCGGCTTTTGAAAAAAAACTTTCTAACAGGGTTGTTTCACGCCTATTGAAATCCATTCCATTCCTGATTGTAAAAAAGGATCTTGAACACTTGTCGTAGTCTCTCACTACCCCTATGATTATCAACTCCCCTTTGCATATTATCTAAATTAGGGTATGTTGGATTCATAATTAACAACTACTTAATTAATAAACCAATATTATTTATTAATTCTTCTTATTATAGAAATACACAAATATTCATCAAACCTTAAGAACAACAATTTACAGTGGAGTGAGATAGGAATTCAATTATGAACGACGGAACACTAACTGAAACTACGGAGAATAACGCATACAATCAAACTACGCATTTAAATCTAATTTATGAAAATCACAGACCTGATATCTTTTTAAGGCAGGATTCTTTAATACTTGAAGGATCTAAAGAGCGGCTTCAACCCTTGATATCTTCAGTTCCGTTTGAACCGAGTTAATGGACCTTTTTCAATAATCTTCCTACAGCGAACAAACTTCACTTAGTTAAACTAATCTCCTAGAATCACCTTCTTAACCAACCTCGTAGTTATCTCCTCTATCAAACCACGTAGTCATCCTCCTCTCTTCATTTCATTTCTCCCTTTTATATCTTTTTCGAACTCGCTAAACCCGAAACTATCTTGTTTGCATAAGTCACACTTTTAGCTCTCAGCGGGGATTGGTTAAAATAAACACAATCTTAAAAGAATTGAGAGAAGGTTAGTGAAACGCGTAAGCACCCGTCACAACCCCCCTCCGAGAAAAAAGCGTGACTTATTGAAGGTCTAAACGACCTGCAAGAACTCGCTTAACTTACCTAACATCTGAAAAACACTGAACCTGCACAAAATTTTAACTACTCTAGAATGCATAAAAATACTGAACTTGTAGAAAGTTAACTCACGAACTTTATAATGCCTGAAAATACTGAACTTGTAGAAAGTTTTAACTCACGAACTTTATAATGCCTGAAAATACTGGATTTGCCGAAAAATTTAACTATCTAAGTTAGAAACTTTAATTAAACTAGCACACAGAAATGACTACTCAAAAGGGGTACTCCACTCTAATTTATTGCTCTTGTACAAATATACAATCCCTACAGTGCATCCCATTCGGGCGAAGATCAGGGGAAAACCTTTCCAGGAAAAAACCCTGATCATGCACTTTACTTAAGTGCTAATAAATATAAAATTTTACATTAATATCTTCTCACGACATCATTTTCATCGCATCACTATGTTCAGGGACTGCTGCCCTGAAAGTAAACCTTGTCAATTTTTCTAAAACATGACATTAAATGCACAGAACTTTTATACAACTTCCTTATTGACATAAAATATGGCATACATTATATTATATATATATAGTTTCATAACAAAATAAACTTCATCTGGTTTCATTTTCAAAAAATTCCCAATCAATCGCGCTGCGCTTTTAATGTTTTTTTGTTAGTATTCCTAATTACGCCGCGCACAGAAACCAGACACTACTTATACATCTTAATAATTACACACAAAAATATATACATTTTTTACATAGAATATATTACAACAAACAATACAAGTAATATCACATATAAAGCCTCGTCTTTAATGTGTAGCAAAACAATTGCAATTCAACAAATGTTTTTCCACAATTTGGAAAAAAATTAAATACAAAAGTTTTTTCAACCGATATGAAAATGCACACAACTCAGTGACGCTTTTGTACGCTAATTTTACAAAAAAAATAGACTAGCCCACATAGAAAATACTCCGAACTGTCTGTCAGAGGAAAAAATAAACAAATTAGAATTATACAACCTGGCTAGTCTTTAGATCCAATCTGCATAGGCTTTGTCTCCAACCATAGCCTCTGTGCTGGATGACCTTGTCATCCAGCACAGAGGGTTGTCCTCTCTGCGCTCCCACCTTCTGGGTCTCCTCTTCCATCGAGTCCGTTGAAGTTGATATGCTCCTGCTGAGGCGTTGTTTTCCTTTGTGAGAACTGGAACTTGGCTGTTGTCCACTCGACGTGGGCTCCGAAGATTGTATGGACAGCTCCTTTCCTGATGAGGTCTGTTGTACTTGAATCTGTGGGATGGTCCTGGAACTGCTCTTTCAGAACTATTTTCTTCCACCTTTCTATACCGCTTTCTGGAGGGGCGAGACGGCATTGACGAGGAAATCTTTCTCTTATCTCGTGATACTTGGGCCTCTAGTCTCTTCTTCTTTTGAATATTATCTCTCCAAGAGTCTGGTCTTCCTCTTTTCTCTCTTTCAGTCCAAAAAGGTCTTTTTTTCCTGAAATTATACACGCCACCCCCCGAAGAAACAGCAGATTCCGTCCGTCCACGTTTTTTTTCACCTCCACTCCATCGCGTCTATTCGCAACTATATCTCTACTACCATTTAAATTTCCTGATTTCGATCCTTTACAACAACCCCCATCACTCTCCGATTGCACCAATCTCGACTGCCCTTCATCCGACCTGACTGATGCCACAGCACCATGATCACTACTATTGTCACTTTCCGACTCGGCAGCACTGTCTTCTCTTTGATGGTAAATTCTCACCTGGTCCACATTAACCGTTATTCTTTTACCAAATTTTAATATTACTAAATTATTATTATTTTTTGCACTCAGAACTTTATATGGGCCCTCAAACTTTGGCATAAATTTACCTACTATTTTTTTTCTTGTCGAACTTAACGGGTGAGTTTGAACTAATACTAGATCATCAACTTTCACATTATTTTCACGCCTCTTTTTATTATAATATTTCGCCCACTTCTCTTGCTGGCGCTTTGTATGAATTCTAGCCTCCTCAAACAACCTTTCTATGTTCCCACAAACTAAATCTGATCCATCAGTTACCATAACTAAATTCTGAAAAGTGGTGATTAAATTTCGACCTAATAATAATTCCGCCGGTGTTTTACCCGTTGTCTCATGTACTGCTGTCCTAATAGCATAACCGAACTCTTGCAGAAATTGATCCCAGTTAGTGTGATTATCCGCGACAAAACTCGAAATCATTTTTAAAAGAGTGCGATTAACTCTTTCTGTTTGATTAGCTTGTGGACGATATACCACAGTTTTAACGTGTTTTATGTTCAACCGGCGACATACTTGCTCAAAAACTTCGGATATCATTTGGGGGCCGTTATCAGTGACTAATTTTACAGGAGCTCCATAACGCGCAATATAATTCTCAAAAAATGCATTGGCAATTGCTTTAGCCGAAGCTTTCCTTAAGGGAACTATTTCAACCCATTTAGAAAAATTATCTGTAATTACTAAAATAAATCTATAGCGTTCTGGACTAGTTGCAGGGTATGGGCCTAACAAATCGAAAGATACGATTTCATTCGGAAAATTCGTTATTATCGGAATTAATTGACCAGCTGGTAATCCGTTTTTATAATTGACTTTTTGGCATTGGTCGCAGGCTGCTACATATTTATAAATGTATTTCATCATGTAAGGGAAATAACACGCGTCTTTTAATTTTAAGTAGGTTTTCTTTTTGCCTAAATGGCCTGCCATAGGCGAGTCATGGAATTCTCGCATAACATCTTTTCGTAATGTTTTAGGTATAAATACCCTTAATTCACCTAGTGTGGTTGTATATTTTGCATAATATAGCAATCCATAAACGATTTTAAAGTCATGGGACCAATTTCTACAGATTGATTCATTAATGGAACTATCGTCCGGATTTTCCAAATACTTCATGATGTGACCTAGCTCCGGGTCATTTCTCTGTTCCTCTCTCAACTGTTCTCTAGACGATAATACTAACGATCTAATCAACGCACAAGACACCTTTGGTTCTTCATTACTTTCTAACGGGTTTCTAGACAACATATCAGCCACTAAATTTTGCGTACCTGGGCGATGTTCCCATTCTACATTAAAATTTGCCAACTTAAGCGTCCACCTTATCATTCTAGACGACAAATTCTTTCCATTCGTTAATTTGGTAAGTGCAGCATGATCTGTTATCACTTTAACCGGCAAGGATCCGAAATACGTGCGATATTTATTTAATGCCCATATGACAGCTAAACATTCACGTTCCGTCACACTATAATTCCTTTCTGCTCGGTTTAAAGTTCTCGAGGCAAACGCCATAGGCCTATTATTCTGTGTCAATACTGCTCCTACCCTCACTGAGCTCGCATCCGTATAGAGTTCAAAAGGTTCGGAAAAATCTGGTAATTGTAACACTGGAGCTTCTGTCAGTGCTTTCTTAATACGATCAAAGGCTTCCTCCGCTGATTCCGACCAACGGAACTTAGAGTTTTTTCGTTTTAAATTATATAAGGGCTCACACATGTCTGCGTAGTTTTTAATAAACTTTTGATACCAACCCGTCATTCCTAAAAATTTTGCTATTTGTTTTGCAGTTTTCGGAGGTTTCATTTCAATAATTGCTTTTACCTTCTCCTCATCTGTTTTAACTCCTTCTTTATTAATAACTAAACCGAAATAACGTAATTGTTCCCTCGCGAAATGACATTTCTCGCGATTCAACGTCAAACCAGCCTCCTGCAACAATCTGAATACTTCCCGTAAGTGTTCTACATGGCTTTCAAAAGATGGAGACGAAATAATCACGTCATCCATACAGTGGGCAAAACGCCCGAGGACTGGCTTGAGGATCATCTCTATGGCCCTTTGAAAATTTGGAGCTGCCCCCGAAAGGCCAAATGGCATGCGAGTAAATGCAAAAGTACCATTTTTTGTAACAAACGCCGTCTTATGAACATCTTTGGGGTCTACTGCCATCTGAAAGTATCCGCTGCGTAAATCAAGTGATGACATAATTTCGGTGTGTGGAATATTAGTGATCAAATCATCAATTATTGGTAGCGGATATCGCGGATATCTCGTGATCGCATTTAATTTCCTATAATCTATTGCAAACCTATAAGCTTCTGGGTCATCTAACGGCAACCCGTTTTTCTTCCGACATAAAACAACTGGAGATGCATAGGGCGATGTTGTTGGAACTATTGTTCCATCATTTAACATCTTCTGAACATGGTAGTCGATTATACCCTGTTTGACCCTGTCATAGCGATAAGGTCTCGAAAAAACAGGAGGACTATCACCCGTGTCAATTTCATGACAAAACACATGTGTCAGACCAGGCTTAAGTGAAAACAACCCATGAAATTCCTTAAACAAAATCTGTAATTCCTGTTTTTGTTTTGAATTTAACTTAGTGTTAGATAAATCTATCTGAACCGGTTCGTCCGAAATTGCCACTTTTTCCATTTGCGAATCCGGAATGATTAACGATTTTGACAGAAAGTCCAAACTAATCTTTGCATGTGACATAAAATCAATACCTAGGATGCATGGATATTGCATCTCAGCAATCACATGAAATTTCCACAACTTCGAAAATTCTCTTATTTTAATTCTCAACTCAACTCTGCCTAAATTTCTGCATTCTGACCCTTGAGCTGTAACTACTTCAGCTAACGATTTTTTAATAGGACAGAAAAAAAAATATGACCGGTACGTTTTTTCTGAAATAAATGACTTTTCCGCACCTGTATCCCAGAGCGCTTTTAGAAATGTATCATGCAAAAGAATCGGCACATACGGAAATTCAACTGGTGATAATCGCAATGAATTAATTTTAATTCTAATAGGAGGATCTGACTTAACTAGCGATCGTTTACCTCCCGCAACACGATCGCTTAGAAGTTTAAATTGGCATTTCTTTGCCTTTCGCTGTTGCAATCAACACGCCTCCAATTCTGCTTTGCTGAATCATCATTAGGACCCTTCCTAACCACCATCCTACGGTTGTGATACCGGTCTGTTCTCTGATTTGGCTGATTGTAGCGATTTCCTCCCTCGAATCCTTGATTTTGATAATTACGACGAGAAAAATTATTCACACCCCTGCCTAGTCCTCTTTGATCATTTTGACTGTTTCCGACCCCAGTATCTCTCCAATTTCTATTATTCCTTCTTTCCTCAGGATTCCTACTCACATCCCAACTTCGTCTAGCAAAATTATTACTCGAACCCTGGTTTTCCCTGCAGCTATGACGTTCCTCATACCGGTCTACCAACTCTATCAATTGAGCTTTCGTTGTGGGGTTTCGAACTTCTAAATAATCCATTATTTGGGGTTCTAGTCGCATTACTATGTGATCGATCAATTTTATCTCATCATAATTCAAATCCAAAGTTTTATGTATTTTTAACAGCTGAAAAATAAAGTCTGACGGGGCTTGACCTCTCCGTTGTTTTGATGAAAAAAACTGAGCTTCTAGCTCTGATTTATTCCGTATTACCGGAAAACTATCTGACAATTTCTTTTTAAGTGTTGCAAATGCAGTCGCTTCTTCATTTACACACTTGAAGCCTATCACTTCAAACCAGTCTAACGCTCTCCCAATTAAATGACCTTTTAAATACGCACATGATAGATTCGCCGGTATTTCATAGTAGGCTATATTGTCATCGATATTAGAAATAAACTCAGACACATTTTCTTTACCCGAAAAAAATAATTCCGGCAAAACTCTAAATCCTGCACCTGCTCTTAATTCCGGTATTTCGTTTGGGCGCCAGTGTCGTAGTCTCTCACTACCCTTATGATTATTAACTCCCCTTTGCATATTATCTAAATTAGGGTATGTTGGATTCATGATTAACGACTACTAAATTAATAAATCAATATTATTTATTAATTCTTCTTATTTTAGAAATACACAAATATTCATCAAACCTTAAGAACAACAATTTACAGTGGAGTGAGATAGGAATTCAATATGAACGACGGAACACTAACTGAAACTACGGAGAATAACGCATACAATCAAACTACGCATTTAAATCTAATTTATGAAAATCACAGACCTGATATCTTTTTAAGGCAGGATTCTTTAATACTTGAAGGATCTAAAGAGCGGCTTCAACCCTTGATATCTTCAGTTCCGTTTGAACCGAGTTAATGGACCTTTTTCAATAATCTTCCTACAGCGAACAAACTTCACTTAGTTAAACTAATCTCCTAGAATCACCTTCTTAACCAACCTCGTAGTTATCTCCTCTATCAAACCACGTAGTCATCCTCCTCTCTTCATTTCATTTCTCCCTTTTATATCTTTTTCGAACTCGCTAAACCTGAAACTATCTTGTTTGCATAAGTCACACTTTTAGCTCTCAGCGGGGATTGGTTAAAATAAATACAATCTTAAAAGAATTGAGAGAAGGTTAGTGAAACGCGTAAGCACCCGTCACACACTGTCCCAAACACTATTGGTTCTCTAAGGACAACGTTACAGTCAGGGCTAACCCCTTTTAGCGGCACATTTTGAGTCCTACGAATGAGTTTCCCCGTTGCATAATGCTTTCCTCCTTTCATTAGCTGCCAATAATTTCCACACACATATATAGCAAGGCAACGTGTTACATGAAACTTAAATTAATGAACTCTGTAATAGGTCTATTCGTGTTCTTACTAATGGTCCTCTTGGAAAAAATGGGGTCTTTAAAATTTATTTTATTGCAAATTTTCCTCCTACGAAGAAGATGTGATTATGTAAATTAAGACGTATATAAAGATTAAACTTTTGAGTTAAGAGAGAGAGAGAGGTTAGACTGCTAAAACGGATATCAGGGATTGATTAGCGTGAAACTAGGCAAGAGAATTTCGTTACTTATTTGATTAATATTAAGATTAACTATTTGGTCAATTGAGCGTTAAACTTGGATTAGAACGAATTGAAATAGAAGGTATATTGCTTCGACGTAAGTAATCCAATTTACTGTTAATTCTTCGAGTATCTCGTCTACCCCAAGATTGCTTCACATATTTAGTAATTGGTACATTTCTTAGTTGGAGTTGCTGAATTTGTGTCATAATTGAGAATTATTAATGAATAGAATTTGTATTGACATGGCTAATCTTCCTTCCGACCCTTTCCCACTAAGGGATGACACGGGCAATCCCTTACAACTCTTACAGCTGACAACAAACGTGGTATATATATTGCTTGTAGGGATTGCAATACCGGGATACCGAATACCGGTATTTTGAGCCATTGTACAGTTTCGAAATACCGGTATTCTTAAGTTTAAATACCAGTTTTTTGGTATTTGCTAGAAGTTTTTAAAACTGTTTCTTATATGTTCAGGATCGTCAACATAGCAAAATAGTATACGTCTTAGTGTTTATGTTATAGTGTTAATTATTGCACCATGATTAAAATATTTTATAAATGAAATATTTTTACGTCCATTTCAGAAGGTGAAGATATTATAAACGAATTTATTCCGCTCATTCCATTGTTCTTATTTTTATTTTTCCTAGCTGGTTCTGCAGTTCTAAAGCAAATCATTAAATCCATCATCTGATTTTTTTCATTGCCAGATAAAACGAGATAAAAGTCTATTAATCTGACCTTAAAAATATAGACATAAATTATTTCGACAAAAAGAACTAAATACACTACTCCTAATTTCTTTTATATTCGTATCTGAGAAACCAAGGTTGTGCTTATAAAGAAAATGCGTAATATTTCGATATTTTCTAAATTGGTGAGTTTGTTATTCACATTGTATCATACATTCCGGTTCAAAATTTGTTCTTCAGATTTATTACTCATAAAAAATAATCCATAATAATGAATAAGAATAACTTTAAAGAACATAAAATAATCAGTTTATAATACTTCGGTTTGATTTCATTACTTATATGATGAAAATAATATGATGGCACAATGTAAAAAATGTTCTAGAGTTAAGAAGAATAACCAAATCAAATTTGATTAAGTTTATAGTAAGTTTTCCAAAAATTTTTTACCCTCTAACCAATCTACATTCAGAAGAATTCGGTACAGTTATCGAAGATGATGATTATACTAATGTCAATAGGGAACAGGAACTGTCTCTTAAACAAAAATTAGAGAGAATTAGCGACAGTAAAAAAATTTCAACAAACCAAAATACAGTACAGAAATCAGCTATGTCCAAAATCATCCGACGAGAAATCGATTTATTTGAAGATGAGGAATTTAGAAGTAAATTTTTGGAAAAGTATATCGCGCATTGCTAATAGTACCACCAACTAGCGTAGATGCCGAAAGGGCATTTACGACACCAGGTAATTTTTGCACAAAAATTATAATCTAGGCTTAATGACAGTATAATTGATGCATTATATTTTTTAAGCACACGTTTCAAAAATTTAACTTTTAAAACATTAAGAACATTTCAAGAATTTGTAATAGTACCACAGACTGTCGATAGTGGTATTTGCACTTTGTTGTGATTTAAATAAATAAGATGTTCCTTTATTTATTTATTTATTTTATGATTCTTTATATACTGTTATAATTTATAAGTTACAAATTATTTCTTGTCATATTTACACTCTCTAATGAAACTCACAAGTAAAACACAGAAACACCTGTGTTTTCTTTTTTTCCCCTTAAAGTTCTAATGCCGGTATTAAAACTGGTATCCCGGTATTAAGTTCTAAGGAATACCGAGTACTGGTATTGAGCTTTTGGTCCAATATTGCAATCCCTAATTGCTTGCTTTGAAGGAAGAAGCCTTTTAGGTTGGAGGGAACAAAAAATTGCGTAGTAGGTAGCTGGTCTACTAAGCTGTATCACAAGAGCACAATCAATCAGTGATACGTCAGCCCATCTCCAGTCCTGATAAAAGCTGCTACAAAGGTTTTTTTTCTCCTGCTCAAAGGAACTCACCCGCAGTAAAGGATGGAGGCCCATCAGTGGAGTTGCCCCCTACCTTTTAATTAGTGGGTTAGATCGGCGGGATCCAGAGATAGCTGGAGACCCTCCTAGCACATCCATTAGTAACGTTATGACTATGCCTTAACATTGAAATGTTCACTGTTTCCTCCCTATTGTACATTATAATGCGCAAGAGCTCCAGCTAGTCAGGCAACATATACTAATCATTTGCTTATTGCATAATAAGGTATGAACATACACACAATTTCATCCCATTCGGGTAACTCCTTCCTGGTGCGTTGCTTTTTTTCATGTTAGATAATATATGTTATTTTCACAGTGTTCCACAATATGAGAAGAAAAAAACATTTCAACCCGTGAGTGAGTGTTTTTATTGTCACCTTCTAAAGCAACACGAGGGTTATTGGCGACGGACGTCGAACATTTGAACTTCGATCAAGTTGTGCCGGGCTCTATCCGCGGTCTTTCAACTAGTCCTCTTGGGGAAATAATTCTTTAACTGTGATTTGTGTCTAAAACCGCTTTCTTGACTTCAAATGACTTGATTTTATGTTAATATAAATGCTTTTTAAATCCTGGTAATGGGTGCGTTAGGTAAATCGGGGATCGGGAGTCGTTAATTGTCGTCATGAAGTTAGAATTCAAGCTATAACGTTCATTCGGAGAAGTGGAAGTAATATAGAAGCTGACTTGAAGAAGACTGTGTAACAGTTTGTGACGGATCTATACGCGGCTCTACTAACCCCTTGGAGATTTTTCTGGGGAAACAATATTATCAACCAACTTTCACCGAGTGAGGAAAGTGTGATTATGCAAATTAAGTATATTATATAAATTCTGCATTCGCGAGTTTTATGAGTTAGTTGGTTAGTTGGAGAGTGAAGGATCGTGGAATGATTAAGTGCATTTGGAGTTTATCAATTGAAGATTACTAATAGTGGATCAATCTACAGTAATTAAATCCAGATAAGGATCACATTCAAGGACTCCAGTGTGGGACTCGACTTCATAAAAGTACAGGTGTCGTGATCCTTATTTAAATATAAGTTTAGCTTATAAGTGCGCGACGTAGTTGATATTGAGCTTGTTTAGGTTATCGTGGAATCAGTTGGGGGTCCGTATTATTATCCTCAGGCTATTGAGTCTCAACTCCACGCTCTGCTATCTGATCTGCTATCTTAATTAGATTATTATTGTGTCTGCTTGATATTTTGATGACAATAAAATAATTAGAGTGAATCATGTCTACTGATTATTCAGTTTTTACCCCACACCTAGCTGGGTCCGGGAGTAGACAAGGGGGTTCAGAGGGAAGCAGGAACCGACAGGCATTAAAAGTTTAGGCAAGAGTTGGCAAGTAATCTACAAGCGGTTTAAGAGATAAATTATTTTGGATTACCTTATAAGTTTGATTAAGAGATATATAATTTTTCAAGGTTATATTGAATTAAGCATAATTTTGTGACGGGTGCTTACGCGTTTCACTAACCTTCTCTTAAATTCTATATTTTATTTATTTCAACCAATCTCCACCGGGAGCCAAAAGCGTGATTTATGCAAATGAGATATTTTATATAAGTTAGGGTTTAGCGAGTTATAAAAAGGGGAAATGAAATGAAGAGGGGAGAGAATGAAATGAAGTGAGAAAGTGTCTCTTTCAAGTGTAAACGTAGTCGTCGTGAATCAAGTCTATTGTAACTTTGTAGATAAATTTAGTTCATAAAAGGAACTGCGATATAGCAGGGAAAGAGGTCGCCTATTAAAGGAATACAATCAAGATATTAAGAAAACAACTAGATGAACCTGCCATATCATAAGGAATCAGGTTAGTTTGATTTATCCCAATTAAGTATAAGTGTGTAGCTATAATTGTGTACGCGTTGATCCGTCGTAGACTGAGATAAGATTCCGTCGTTCATGATTATTGAATCCTTCTCATTCTCCACTGTGTTTTATTGTTCTTAAAATTGAATAGTATTTGTGTAATCTCTTAATTAAGAAAAGTCAATAAGTAGTAATTTATTATGAATTCAACAGATCCAAATTTAGGTAATAACCGAAGGGGAGTTGATAATCTTAAAGGTAGCGATAGGCTACGACAATTTGATCATAAATTGATTTGGCTGAAATAAAAGTAATTATTTTTATAACCATGTCCGCTTCTTCAATGACCCAAACTACAACCGCAACCTCCGAGCTGCCACAAAGTGACGAGGACAAAACCTGAGCTAATACTTCCTCTCAGAAGTACCACATCACACCAATGGGAGGACTTTGAATCACAATAATTTTAATGTTCATCGAATTCTCTACACGGTGGGGCTTCAGTGGCACTATGGCTCGAATTCATGACACGTCGTCAACGAGTTCGTGGCCGTAGCCATTAGGCTACAGCAGCCAAACAACATTTCATTTGCTAAGAAAGTAAAAATTTAATTTACTATCATGATATATTTTAACTTTATTTCTGTGAAAAACTTCAAATATAATAAGATATTTTTCCTCATTTAGATTACATTCTTTTTATTAAACACAATGTTATTCTTTTCTTTTAGACACAGTTTATATTTTTTAAGTAAATATAAGAAATTACAAGTTTATTTTTTAAGGAAATATAAGCATGTGACGGATCTATACGCGTCTATGACTAACCCCTTGGGGACTCTTCTGCGGCAATATTTTTACCAACCAACTTTCGCCGAAGGAAAAAAACGTGATTGTGCAAATTAAGTATATTATATAAATTCTGTATTCACAAAATTGAGTTCTGTATTCTGTATTGTAATGAGTGGAGGATCGTGAGTTTTTTGTGCAAATCTAAGAGAGGATCACTCGACGGTGATTCAATCTGGATAAGGATTAATATTCAAGGCCTCAACTGGAGGGCTCGAATTCATAAGAGTACAGGTATCGTGATCCTTATTTAAATAAAAGTTTAGCTTATTAGTGCACGGTGTAGTTGATATTGAGCTTATATAAGTTATCGTGGAATCAGTTGAGGGTCCGTAATATAATACCCAGGCTAACGCGTCTCACCTTCGCGCTTTGCATACTGATCATTGTTCTTAATTGGATTATTATTGTGCTTGCTTGATGTTTTGTGACAGTAAAATAATTAGAGTGAATCCTGTTCGACTGATTATTCAGTTCTTCACACACATCTAGCCGGGTCCGAGAGTAGACATGGGGGATTAGAGGGAAGCAGGAACCGACAAGCATTACAAACACTTACAAGTTAATATTTTAAAGTTTTCTATAATTATGATTCTTCAGTTTTGAGATTTGAAATAAAATATGTATTGTGTTCACAGCCAAAAAAGTAGAAGCACTTCAAAACCATTACAATGTACTGATTCAGAAAACTGTATTTTGAAAAGCAGTAAAAGTACAAAATTATACACACAAGTTGTTAACACAAGAATAAACATAGGCCCTGTAAAAAAATTGACCTATTAAACGAATCATTTAACATTTTTAGAGATGCAAAATAATTCCTTACCTCCAAAGAAATCGAATATTCTCGATGCTATTAAAATCCCTTCATCATCATATTCGTCCATTCGAATAAGACTAAGCCTTGAATCATACCAAACCTGAAAGCAAGAAAAAAATATTGAGGTATCTTTGTAAAGCATTTTTATATGAATGAAGAAATTAACTAATTGTTTTCTGAAAATGTTTATAATGTTATAAACCTTTTTATGAACTGCATAAACTCCAGGATTTGTGCCTACTTCTTCTTGTTCGTCGAGTAAGTCATAAGAAAAACTAAAATAAATCGGAAGTCCAGGAAATGGTTTAGTGCTAGTCATCTTGCAAAAAACGCCAGCGGGGGGTATAAAAACATTCGGATCGCTAATACTAGACCGGAATCTGAAGAAATTGTATGTATGTTCGACCTCTTTATTCCCTTTATCGTCGTTGCACGTAACAGTTATAGCCATGAGTGTAGATTTGCAAGTAGGAGTATCACAATCTGGTACTTTCACTTCTGGTTCTATAAAAGAAAGGGGAAAACTTCACATATATTTAGCCGACAATTTACAAAAGAGGATAAACCTAATGTGACAATAACTACATAGTCCTGCTCCATACGATGGAGAATCATAAAATTTTGATCTATTCAAAAAATCATCGTGATGGAAAAATTTTGTTTGTTGCTCTTAAAACTTCTGTACATAGTTACCATCAAAATGTGCACATTTCTCCCAGTATTCCTTGACCTTTCGAAAGTCATCATTGTGAAATTCAGTAGGTTGTGTCGAATCTCCGACTCCGCAATGATTTAAGGTTCTGGGGAATAAAAAAGCCACCTGGAGTAAGTTCAAAAGAATAGGACGGATGTAGCTATAATTGTTTGTTTCCTCAACCTTGCCTCGAGATGAGAGGAAAATGAGATGAGTCAATAATCTTGGAACCCAGCGTATTGACACCTTTGACACGTAAACTTATTCGTGAATAATTCGCCGCATTCAATCGCAACTGAATTTGCACGAGGTCGTATAATAGAGCTAAGAAAATGTGGATTTTCCTTCCACCATATTGCAGAGACATGGCAAGAACGTATCCAATGTGCATGAATGTTGGCATCAGTGGTCAAGAGAAAACCAGGTTTCAAGTGGCCACTTGGCATTACTGTGAGGGAAGACTGCTGTACTAGGCAAAGGGTTGGGATGCCTCGCACTGCATCTGCGGCAAAAATTTGAGCTGCAGTTGGCAACACAACGATACAATGAACTGTTACAAATCGTTACTTTAATGACAGCTCTGAGGCAGACGCTCTATAGCATGCATTTCACTGACTCCAAACCACAATGGTTTACAACGTCAGTTGTGTCAAGCAAGGGCTCACTAAAAATTGAAATGAAAATCTGTTTGCGTTTTTTTTTGTCGGTTCCACTTTGGTGCCAGTGATGACCATGTGCTATTTAGAAGAAGGATTAACCCTTTCGTGACGGGTGTGTAATATATGCATCAGTCTCAACCCCCCATATCGGGCGGCAGGTCATTCAATTCACTTTTCCATGTGGACGATTAATCCTGTAGAACATGCACGAAACGCGATTCACAAGTGCATCACCCGGCTGCCGGTGTCATTTGGGGTGGACGCATATGTGACACGTCTGACTCTATAATGTTTCCCGTTGATCAGAACGTCATCGCGAAAAGGTTAAACCTGTTCGTTGCCACTTATGAACATTTTTCAAGGGATACTTTCCAACAGGATAACGTGTCCCTCATACCGCTGTTGTAACCCAAACAGTCTCTAGAGAGTGTTGACGTGTTATCTTGGACTACTAGATCACCAGATATTTCAAGATTTGAGCATGAATGAGGCATCATTATATGTAAACTTGAACATCATCCAATACCAGAATTTTATGCCCCTGCATTGACCAACCAAGTAATTTCATCCCTAAACTGTTATCCAGCACCTCTATGACACAATGCAACATATTTACATGCTTGAATTCAAAGTCTTGTTTGTTGCACACGTTGTTATTGTGCGATCATTTCACATTTGAAATCGCTCTTCTCGCATTTATATTAACTTGTGATCTTGAAACTTTAAACAGTTTATCAAATGCCTGGCTATTGACCATCAAGTCATTAGGTAGTGTTCCACAATAGTGTTTTCTTAGTGTTGGGATTTTTCCCATCTGTGTAAGCTGTTTAAGTATGGTGGAAGGGGATTTACCGCATATTTTATTTATAAATGTAGATATTTTTGATAAATAATTGTTTTTTCCTGCTAATTATAAATATTTATTACTTGCATGTTTAGCAAGCTATTATCTGAGTAAAAACGGGATTATCGATTTGTGAAAGTGAAACTACAACCGCATTCTTCTTCGGCTAGTTAAAGTAATCGTAGCGAAGAAAAGTGCTTTTAGATGTCTCTCAGCATTCATAGATAATGAAGATAATCAAAGTGTTTTTGATTTTCTCTCAGCATTTATAGATAACAGAGAGTAATTTTAAAATCTCATTTCCAGTAGAAAAAAGAAATTTCAATATTGATGACGTATTCAATACCACAAATACGTACAATCTATTCTATATAAATAAATAAAATTGAAGTGTCTGTTTGTAATTTCAAATTAGCAGCTTTTTACTTAATGCACTAAAAGTATAAACGGTACTCATAACAAAAAACCAATTTTTAAAATTTTTGTCTGTCTGTCTGTTCCGGCTAATCTCGGAAACGATTGGTGCGATTTTAAAAATTCTTTCACTAATGGAAAGCTACATTAACGGGGAGTAACATAGGCTATATTTTATTCCCGTATTCTTACGGGGACGGAAACTATACGGGTGAACGTGAAACTGAATGCCAAGATGAACGCCAAGCTGAGCTAATGAAGTCGTTGTTTTGGTTACTGGGGACCGATGCTCTTCATGAGACATAACAGTGTTGCGCGCACATCATAATTCGCTGACACGTGCCATAATTTTTTTATGATAGTTATCTCACTGTTCAGTTAAGTAAAGCATCGGCTGTTTCGGATGCACTTTTAAAAATAATAAATCAAGGCTTCGTAAGCAAAAAGCAATGCAAGAAACAAAATATTGATAAGTTTTACGGTTAGTTTTAATCCTTTCTTTTTTTTTTTTATTTACATTTTTAGTCACATTTAAACAATAGTTATTATAATCCCAATCTATATCTATACAAATAAATAAAATTGAAGTGTCTGTTTGTAATTTCAAATTAGCAGCAATTGTTTGGGGGGGCGGGGGTTTAAGGGGGGTTAGAAATTCCGATTTTTAAGTTATTAGACGTACAGTCTTGAAACTTAGTAAGTAGATTCCTCTCATAGGGTAGAGATACGCTACAAAATGGGTTTCGTGAAAATTGCCCTCAAGTGGCGTTGCGGGACTTAAGGGGCGTTATAGATAATTATTTCCATTTTTAAACTATTAGACGCACAGTCTTTATATTTGATAAGTAGATTTCTTTTATAGAGTAGAGATCAGCTATAAGAAGGTTTTGGGAAAACAGACCTCTAAATGGCGTTGCGGGGGATTTAGTGGAGTACTAGATAAATATTTTCGTTTTTAAACTACTTCACCTCCCTACTTGAAAATTGGTAGGAATGTTTCTTTCATGGAGTAAATATCCGCTACAAAACAGGTTTGGGAAAAATTGACCCCCAAGGGGTGTTAAGGGCAGATATAAATAATTATTTCTATTTTTAAACTATTAGACGCACAGTTTGAAATTTAGTATAAGCAGGTTCTTCTCATAAGATAGAGATACACTACAAAAGGTGTTTTGTGAAAATCGACCCCTAGGCCGCGTTGAGGGGGTTCAAGGGGCGTTATTAATAATTTTTTTGCATTTTTAATTTATTGGACGCACAGTCTTCAAATTTTGCTAAGCAGATTCCTTTCATAGTGTGCAATTCCCCTACAAAATTGGTTTTGTGAAAACAGACCCAGAAGTGGCGTTGCGGGGGCTCAAGTGGCGTTATAGATAATTATCCCCATTTTTAAACTATTAGACGTACAGTCTTGAAATTTGATAAGCAGATTCCTTTCGTAAAGTAGAGAACCGCTACAAAATGGGTTTCGCGAATATGAACTACTAAGTTTAATTTCGGGAGATTAAGAGGCGTAATTGATAAATATTTCCATTTTAAACTATTTGATCATCCTGCTTGAAAATTGGTAGGCATGTTCCTTCTATGGAATAGAGTTCCTCTAACAAAGAGTAAAACGAAAATTGACCCCCAAGGAGGGTTGCGAGGGGTCAAGAGGAGTTACAGAAAAAAATTCCTGTTTTTAATTGTTAGACCCATATACTTGAAATTTGTTAAGCATGTTTCTTTTGTTGAATAGGGATCCACTAAGAATGTATTTTAAGCAAATCAAGTTCTGGGGGGTGCAGGGGGTTACTGGGACGTATTAACAAAAAAAATTACTTTTTTCGAGCTACAAGGACTATAATTATGAAATTTGGTTTGCATTTTTCTTTTGTTGAGTTGAAATCCGCTAAGAGCGGTTATTTTGGAAAACGGCTCTCAACGGGATTACGGGTATATTGATAGTAAAACTTTTGTTTTTTTTCCTGTTAGATTTAGACTTGAAATTTGGCTTGCATGTTCAATTTACGGAGTAGAGATCCACCGAAAATTGGTTTTGCGGGAATCCACTTGGTTTTTGGGTTACGAAAGAGCAAACATCATTCTATGCTTCAATTTTAGAGATTTTTAGAAAACACAAATTAGATGAGTTCTGCCCCTTTCTTTTATCAACAGGCGACAGTTACAGGTATAAGTATATTTTTCAATACAATCGAATTCTTAATGCAGGACTTAGATATCAATAATTTATACATATATATAAGCAGTAAAAATTTATAAAACATCATGAAATTCCCAGCGAAGCGGGCGGGTAACAGCTAGTAACAAATAAAGTGGGTGAACCCCAATAAATGAACAAAATAAATTAATAAAAAATTAAAATGAACTCACAATAATAATACAAAAGAAATAAAAACTTGTAAAAAGAATTCTTCACCTTACTTGTAAATATGTGTGTTACATCACAATTCGTTCGACTGTACATAGGGAAGTCTAATTTCGCAGTGTAGATATATGACGGGAAAACGAATAATTCTTGTCTGTCTAATTTCTGAAAGTATAAAATATTTGAAAGTGCGATTAGTAGAATGAGAAATCCTATAGTCAAGATTACCTTGCATGAATGTATTAAATTGACATGAAACGTAGATGAGTTTTTGCTAAATGGGACTGTTGATCTTACCGATTTTGAAAAATAAAATACTTCTTCTGGCTTTGCTAAGATCTTCTTATCGTTGACTACTGTGAAAGGAAAAAATGTTCCCGCTGAATCGGCAGAGATGTCTGAAGTGGTGCAATCACTTCCTGAAAATAGAATGCATTAATTATTATCTGTCAGATTGAAGACTCAATTTTTCAAAAAGCTGTGCTTAATTACTAAACGAGCATTAAAAGAGCTACGCGATAATTTTGTTAACGCAGTACTCAAGTTATTTAACAGTTGTAGAATATAAACACAGAGAAACAAATTATATAAATTTTTGAAAGCTTTATCGCACGAGTTACGTGAACGAGCAAGAGTTGAGTTGTAAGCAATCGGTATATGTATATCGGTAAGCAATTAATATATCGGTATATTTGCATTCTACCACACAAAAAAGAGACACCCCTTTCACAGTTCACAACATCCTCATAGCAGAGGTATAAGAAAGCAGACTTTTCTTCCAGATCTTGTAGTTGTTGGCGTTTTCAAGGCAAACTTCAGTTGCTGTTGCTTTTGATTTAGAATGTTCTTTGTAGGTTCTCCTGGTATAAAGGCGGGCTTTTTACGATCCACGGAAAGTCATCCCCATCTGGATCTCAAAAAACTTTGACTTCCAATCCACTATTAGGTACAGGCCTGTATAAGGTAGATGAAGTAGTTAATTGTATCAGTGCAAATAAAGACATTGGACGTAGTGAATAAGTTCCTATGAGTGAATGCTGAGGATTGATTATCATTAGATGTCAGTATCGGTTGAATCTGCCGAAACTTTTCCTTCTGAGAAGATAGGAACTACTAAGGCTCAGTTGAACCTGAAGAAGGATACAAGATATCAATCATTGGCATGGCCAAGTAATTTTAGTGCATTTTTCACATGTTGTATTTTACAATAATGCAACTAATGAACATCTACATACACGATGGCCTTCTCTATCGGCTTCCAAATATTCTTCCGTCTTGTCTTTGTCTTGAGTGTCTGTCATGATCTCTCAGTCGTTCTTCTGCTCGTTGTTGAGGATCTGATCCACGGATTTGCATTCTCGCTCTATTCGCAACATTGTCACGTGGATTTATTGGAGAACGTGACCGTTCTGCTCGTCTCTGTTGATGTTCCTCACGGTCTTCTTTCCTTTCACTTTTTCCAGTCAACTTTCTTTTCCTACCCATTTTCAGGTTTCAAAAAAACTTTTCTCACTTTTAGTTTTCAAAAAAAAATTTCACACTTTTAGTTTTAAAAAAAAACTATTTTCACTTTACACTAATATCTTATCACTTATCACTTTTAGTTTTCAAAAAAACTATTTTCGCTTCACACTATATATCTTATCACTTTACCGTTTAAAAAAAGAATTAAATTAAAAAATTAAAATCAGAGCTTTTTATACTTGTTTTCTGAATTTTTTTTGTGAAGATTTCCTCATTTTGTGAAGATTTCCTCTAAAATGCAGGTAGATTTTTTTAAAAAAAACTTTTTACAAACAATAAATTTACTAGGTAAAATTTGAGAAAATTTTTTTATAAACTAGCAAAATTCAGGAAAATTGGTAGGAAAATTCGGGAAAACTATGGGAAAATTTAAATATGATTCGGCTCATCTAGGCCACAAATGCGACCCAATGTCAAAAACCCGAGGCCAATTGGTTGCTTATTGGCTGAGAAAAAGGTACGACAAAATATGGAACGAAGACGAAGAATGTAATAAAATGTAATAATGAGGACGAACACAAAAGACGAAATTTGCGTCCTAATAGCGCTTTTGTTCCACTACGTGAAAAACGCGCAAACAACTTACCAAGTAAGTGGCGTTTAGCTCCGTATATCAGCTATGAAGAAGTATCCCGATCTTTGTAAGGGGTTTGTATCCTTGATAACACTGTTAATAACTTCTGGTACCTCTTTTCACCGTCCGAAGACTACAGATTAAAGTCTAATTTAGTTGCATGTCGAATCTTCATACCAGTCCTTTTTAAGGCTATGTGATAAGCAGTTGTCCTAATCGCCTTAATTTATAAAAAATTCTCGAAATTCCTTCCTTGACTTTTTGTGATGGTGTCAAGGTTACCAAGTCGTTCTACCCAAGATAAAAAGAAAACTTCAGCAATCATGTGTGCCGTCGCTCCTGGATCGGAATGGCCTCTGAATATCTGAGGAAATGGTCTTCGAAAGTGAAGCTGTAATTTTTTTTTTGTAAACTTGGCAAAACAGGAAAGGACCAACAACGTCAAGATGTACGCAACAAACTATTGCACTAGGAAAAGGAAATCTCCCAACAGGTTGTTTAGTGTGTCACACGCTATTTGTTTTTCCTTCTGACATTGAATGCATTTCCCACAACAGTTTCTACAATTTTTCTTCAGCATATTCCAGTCTCCATTTTAGTCCATTGACTCTTTTGGTTTCTTCCATTTTAAAACTCTGTTTCCTGCTATACATACGTTCATTTAAATCTTGTACAATATGCATTTCCACCATTTTTTTATAGTTAAGTGTCTTGAAATCTGGTTTTTATCTTCTATATATATCTTCTATATATATCTTCTATATATATATATATATATATATATATATATTATTGACTTTAAAAAAAAATTCTTATATAACCTTCTCCTCCTATACTTTGTTCTAAAACAACTCCTACTCGTACATCCCTATGGCATACATCGACAATAATTGCAATATTAGCATCGGGATTAGGATGAAAAAATTAAGCAGTGTTTGATGTGGATAGTTTACTATTTTTAAGCGTCATCAGTGAATTGAATAGATGTAGAACCATTTTTTTTCTTAAGACCCTTAATTATTTAAGCCACAAAGCTATTGGAACCTTGGAATATAAAATTTTTAGTGTGTAAAAATACATTTCTTTTTTTTTCAGAAATGACACTAAAAAAAACGAATCTCAACACACTATTTGGTGAATGTGCCTATCACTGCGTCCTCTGCCATGTTCTCCGATGATCCTACGTCCATGTTGCCACACATCGCAGAATTGTCCTCGTACCCCATCCGTCGGCAAACTGAGACCCTGCAGTTCCAGGATATGAGCTCATTTCGTAGGCAACAACTGCTGACGTCCAAAATAAATTTCGTCACGTGGTTTAAACATGCATTTATTTTATTCATTTACTTGAGAATAGAGCTGCATTCAGATATCTGGCAACAGTTTTTTCTGTCTGCATTGATAATACATTCAAATATCTGACAAAAGTTATTGTTTCTTTGGCTAGACATGTGGCTCGAATCTCTCGGCGTCAAGATATATTTGTAGTAATTCAATAATTGTTTTTACGGAGCTTGAATATATTCAATACTGCTCTATTCGATGTTAATTTTCCCATTATTCAACTGTAATAACTGTGAGTCTGTTTCAGTGCGTTGCATATGCTAAGTAGTATTTTATGTAATGTTCGCATAAATCATTCAAAATGTTGATATTTGTGTTCGAAATGTTTTATTTACAGGCCCTCCTCTTAATTCTTTGAATAAAATTTATTTGATTAGATTAGGATTAAATTACTCGCACATTTCAATCCATGATATTTTAAAATTTCGAAATAAAAAGCGAAACGGATTGCAAGTACAGAGAAATCCTTACCATCAATATAAAGTAACTGATTATCGTTAAAATTATAAATTGATTTTGTTGATTCCCCTTGGTAAGTAAGATACAAAGCTGCCCTGTTATTTACTCTGTCATAGAACATAGTAGCATCTATTTCTTCTTGCTGGTCAATGAACACTCCTTGTACCTCCACTTGAAAAACATCCGGGAACGTTGGCCTTTCTACATCCCCTAAAAGAGAAATTTAAAAGCTAAATACTATATTTTAATATATAGTTAATACAGTTAGTTACTCCACATTTCTTCTAACGCTACTTCTTTTAAAAGTTTATCACGGGTTCTATCCGCTGCCCCTCTGTTAATTCTCTCGGGAAAATTCTTTTTTAACTGTGGTTTGAGTTTAAAACCGCCTTCCGTAGAGAGAACTTGATTTTTTGATACTAATTTGAGTGATATTTAAACCCTTATAAGGGGTGTGAAAGAGCTAGTATTTACGCTATCATTCAAGTGAGGTTAAAGAATTGTCTTTCAAAAATGTTGATCCAGGAGAGAAGAAAGTTTGAATTGGAATATAGCCTACCTAGGAGAGATCACACTATCGGATCAAAAGCAGATAAGTGTTTAATCAATTGTATTATAAGTTTAAGATAGGAACCTAAATTAAATTGTGTCCTTTTTTTATAATCCGTAAGTGATCATAAATCCATTAGACTGAAATAAAATTAATTATTTTTATAACAATGTCTGATGATTCGGAGTCCAAAACTACACCTGCAACTTCCGGAATGCGACAAGTTAATGGAAATACCTCCGCTTTAAAGCAAAAAAGAAAGCGCAAATTTATGTAAATATGTCTTTAAACAATATTACACGAGCATTTACTTTTTTGTTAACATCATCAGACGTAAAAAAATAAAATTTGAGGAAAGAATGCTAATTTTCGGGACTTTTAGTAGAAAAAGTTAAATGTGACCTTCCAGAAAAACTTGAAAATTTCTACTTGGTCCTGCAATAAGTTCGAATACAGTTATCATAAAAAATCTTCAAAATCAAGTTTAAAACTAATCATTTAAAAAAAAGTGTTATCTTACATTTACATTTAACATATTACATAGTAACCAAAATGACTACATTTTGACTTCACACAGGCTTACCCTAAAATAGTGAATTTTGCCAAAAATGGACAAATTGTTTTTATGATTTTATTTTATAGAACATCTTATTAGCTTTATAAAAATAGCAAGCTAATTATTTTTCGTTCATTAGAACAAAAACTACAAGTGTTTTAGTGAAAGCAGGTGCCATTACTTTAAGTAAGATAGTTTATATATATAAGTAAGACTTTAAAACACGTTTTACTCGAAATATGCTTTTTTGAAAATGTTCAAAGGGGGGCCATCGATTGCTAAAAAAGTTTTGAAAGTAATTAGTTGAAATTTTTTTGCATGTTCCGTATAACAGTAGAAGAGTTTTAACCTTCAGATTTATTAATCACTGTTTTATTAAAAAATTTACAGTCTCTTATCTATATATATTAAGGAGAAAAACGACTGACTGACTAATCACGATATCTCCAAAACTATTCAACTTACAGGCTTGAAATTTGGTATATATATAGGCATGTTCCTTTCATAGAGTAAAGACAGCTAAGAACGGATTTTTTACGAAATTCGAACAGCAAGGGGCGTTACGGAGGTTAAGGGGCGTTGTAAATCATTGTTCCCATTTTTAAACTACTCGACGTACAATCTCTTGAAATTGGGTACGCAGATTCCTTTCATAGAGTAGAGATCCGTTACTAAATGAGTCTGGTGAAAATCGAGCCCCAAATGGCGTTAAGGGGGCTTAGAGGACGTTATAGATAATTATTTCCATTTTTAAACTATTAGACGTACAGTCTTTAAACTTGATAAATAGATTCCTTTCATAGAGTAGAGATCAGTTACAAGATGGGTTTGGAGGAAAATAACCCCTCCAAGTGGCGTTGCGGGGGATTAAGGGGCGTAATAGAAAAATATTTTAGTTTTGAAACTACTTGACCTACCTTGCTTGAAAATTGGTAGGCATGTTTCTTTCATGAAGTAAATATCCGCTAAAAAATTTTTTGGGGGGAAAATTGACCCCAAGGGGTGTTGCGGGAGCTAAGGAGGGGATATAAATAATTATTCCGATTTTTTAACTATTAGACGCACAGTCTTGAAATTTGGTAAGCAAATTCATCTCATAGGATAGAGATACGTTACAAAATGCGTTTCGTGAAAATGGACCCCCAAGTGGCGTTGCAGGGTTTAAGGGGCGTTATAGATAATTATTTCCATTTTTAAACTACTGGACGTAAAATCTTGAAATATGATAATCAGAATCCTTTCATGGATTAAAAATCCCCTATTTAATGCATTTTGTGAAAATTGACCCAGGGTGGTGATGTGGGGGCTCAAGGGGCGTTATAGATAATTTTTCCATTTTTAATTTATTAAATGCACAGTCTTCAAATTTGATAAGCAAATTCCTTTCATATAGTACAGTTCCCCTGCAAAATGGGTTTTTGTGAAAACAGACCCCCAAGTGGCGTTGCGGAGGCTCAAGGGGCGTTACAGGTAATTATTCCCAGTTTTAAACTATGAGACGTACAGTCTTGAAATTTGGTAAGCAGATTCCTTTCGTAGAGTAGAGAATCGCTACAAAATGAGTTTCGCGAATATCAACCACTAAGCTTCATTTCGGGAGATTAAGGGGCGTAATCGATAAATATTTCCTTTTTAAACTATTAGGTCCACCTCCTTGAAAATTGGTAGGCATTTTACTTTCATGGAATAAAGTTCTTCTAACAAAGAGTAAAACGAAAATCTATACCTAAGGAGAGTTGCGGGGGGTCAAGAGGAGTTATAGAAAAAAAATTCCTGTTTTTGAATTGTTAGGCCCACATACTTAAAATTTGTTAAGCATAGGAATTGCTTAATAGGTTGAATAGGGATCAACTAAAAATGTATTTTACGGAAATCAACACCTGGGGGGGAGCAGGGGGTTACTGAGGCATACTGACAAAAAAATTCCTTCTTTCGAACTACAAGGACTATAATAAGAAAACTTGGTTCACATTTTTCTTTTGTTTAATTGAAATCCGCCAAGAACGGTAATTTTGGAAACGACTCTCAACGGGATTAAGGGGGTTTGATAGTAAAAATTTCATTTTTTCCAGTTAGATTCGGGCCTTGCATGTTTATTTTACAGAATAGAGATCCACCGAAAATTGGTTTTGCGGGAATCCACTTCCTTGTAGTGTTACGAAAATGCAATCATCATTCTATACTTCAATTTTAGAGATTTTTAGAAAATACAAATTAGATGAGTTCTGCCCTTTTTTTTATCAAGAAGCAACAGTTACGGGTATAAGTATGTTTTTCAATACAATCGAATTCTTAATGGTAGGACTTAGATAATAATAGTTTATATATATATATATATATATAAGCAGTATATATTTATAAAACATCATGAAATACCCAGCGAAGCGGGTGCGTAACGGCTAGTGTGAGTATAAACTCTGTTTTTTTTAAGCAATTTCAAATAATAACTAAGATAAAGTGCTCTAGTTTATGTAAAAATTAAAATATCTCTTATCCTGGACGTCATTTTAAAAATGAATAACATAGCAACACATCAGAATAGAAAATTTGTTCATAGAATTTTCGTACAGAATGCGCCGCGTTTATATTACTTTTTGTAAATTTTTACCCAATTTTTTCCCATTTTAGTAATAATAATGTCTGTTTCTCTTCTTAATTTTAGCATATTTTTCTTAAAATGTACTAAGCAAATCTAAAAACAACAAAAAAATGTCCCCATCTCCATTTTTTTTAAAAACAGTTTTCTCAAGTAGTCGAATACCTTAATCTCTTTGCCCAATCATCTATTGATGCCCTTTGTGAAAATTTCCATCACCGCTTACCTAAAAGAGCATTTAAAACTATTCAAAATGAGATGCCGTTTTTGGCGCACCTTCGCCTCTAATTCCAACCACAATTTATAGTTGAGTTGATTTAAATCGGAAAAAAAACTTCTGGAAGGCCAATCATTCTATTCTGCGAAGTCCACACACACACACAGCCTATTCTCTTTTAATCATCGTTATATTATCTTCGCCTTATGAACAGGACCTGAGTCCTGATTAGAAGTCCAATCGAACAGGGATACGTTCAGTGGCTTCACTATTGGTTTTAAGATAATGCCTTGATAAACTTTAGTTGTGTATTTTACTCTTTTCTCGCAAAAAATGAATCTCTGAGACGCCTTCATAATTGACACCCTACCAAATTGTCGAAGCAGAATGATGATCTTTCTACACGCATTTTTTCTACTTTTTAGCTTCTTGGGCTCTCCTTGCGTATACACGGTCATTCTGGCGGTTGAAAGATTCTTCAAAGCCACAAATGTCTCGTCGCTAAGCAAAATTCGTCTGTGGCCGTTATGAGCGTGCCGCCGCAGCAATAATTGCCTTAAGGTACCTCTTGCGCTTTAATTTCGTTGTAAGAAAATGGTTAGTTCTTGTTTAACCTCTTAGTCTAAAGTCTTCGTTTACTATGTGACAAATTGTTCTTTTTGACATGTTCATTTGTTTAACAACAAGAGCCTTCTTCCGACATAGATTTCGACTGCTTTGAGGAGAGCTTGTGTTTTTATCGAACAATGTTTTTGGTATGCAGTGCTGTGGGTTTCACACACACACACACACACACACACAAGATCTCTTCATTGTTCGATGAATGAATAATCTTTTGATGACTAGATGTTTTAAAGCCTTAAAATTCCCTAACTAGAATGCTTCGACAGTATCAACTTTGCAAGCAACCAATTTAGTTGTCTGATACCGAAATAAAAAGCAAATATCAGATATGGAGAAAAGCTTGTTTGTTCTATCCAAATCAATTCTAGAGATCAAGTCGGCCATTCAGTTTGCTTCAAACCATGTTCCTCAAGATAGTTCTCAACGAGCTATGCTCGTTGAGATCACACATTACCTTTCCTTAAAAGGATTCATGATCAATAATAATGTTATATGGGCAGGCATATCCATCAAAGATCTGTCGGAGTTCCTCCTTGGAACGCACATGCGTTAATACAACCATCGAGAAAGATCTCAGCCCAGACCATACCACAATATCCATAACTGCATCTTTCTATATCGTTGGATTGTTTGTAGCTAATGCGTTGTTATACCTCAAAGATCAGCAGACTCCTTGAATCGCTCTCCAGTGTAAACCTGGACTCGTCTTTAAAGAGTAACATAAGTCCATTTCTGTCTGTGTATTAATCCAGGAAGCGTGTTCTCAACATAAACGGCCATCCTTGTTTTCGATGCACGGGACATGCACAACTGTCCGTATTGTAGAGAACTTCGTTCTTGCATTATGAAGTCGTTTCCGTACCTTAGTAGTGAAGGAGATGCTTATTACTGATGCAACAAAGTGCTCTGAAATGAGCTGAGGAACAATAGTGCCCGAAAGAGCTAGAAAATGGTCTTACGTAGGTGTTGTGGCGTGTTGTAACTGTTTTAAAATATTGAATTGTGTTTTTAAAATCCCATGGAGATTTCAGATATTTAAGCTAAATATCTTACATTAACATGTTCATATCAACCTAAAGATTTAAAATGTTCAAAAGCGGAATAAAAAAATTCTAAATTAATAAAGAAAGCTCACAAAAACGGCACACAAAAAGTATTTGAATAGTTTTATTTTTATGAATCAATAATAATTTTTAAAAAAATAAGGATATTGTTATCGTTGTTTTTTTATTTAAAGATAATTACTTGAATTATATAAAAACAGCGTCGAAATGGAAGTATCTTAAAATATAATTTTAAAAAAATAGTTGTGATTTCTTAAATAATACAGTCGTGAAGCATTGCAAAAGTAGTAAGGTAATTCAATTTTGTGATACTGTAAGAGAATTAAGTGTATATACACGTATATATATAAAATCATAAATCATTTACTAAATTGCTGTAAATTAAGAACTCCAGAGCCCCATAGTATTAAAATCATTCTGAATACTTTCTGTAAGTTTGTTCACTATTTAGATGGAGTCGAAATTCTCTACATTTTTTTATGTATTTTTGCTTCAGTGCATCCTTATGTTATGAATAATTACCCATAAATTTTATTTATAAATCACATATATTATGTTATTTATAAATAAAGATGTAATGTGTTTAAAATGTTGTGTGGTATTTGAAAGAATGAAACAACAAAATTAAAATGCATTGTTTTTTGGTTTGTATACGATTACTTAATTTTTGCGTATAATTAGTGTAAATTACTAAAATTAATTGAGTATTTTTTGTAACAGGAATCCATATTTTAGTTGTTATGAACTAAAACTGGATATTTTTAAAATAACTGTCCAGCTATACCCATGGTCACTGTAATGTTTGAATCAACATTCGCCACATAAAGTTTCAGAGTAGCAAACTCTAGTACGCGCGCGCGCGCGTGTCAAATAAACTAATAACACTTCGTGGCTCGACTCTAGTACATCTTTAAGTACCTCAAAAAACTTCGAAAGAAATCCTATAAATTCGTTCCCTAATTTTTTTCCAACATCCTTCTCTATATTTCTGTTTTATATTATCAAAGGTTGTTATTTCGAAACGTGAGCTTTTTGAGTATATTCAAAATGTATAAATGTCATAATAAAAATACACTGGTGTCCAAAAGTTAGAAATTATTGGGAAATTGTTGGAATGGATAAAGTTACATGAAACAGAAAAGCCTGAACATGATCTATTAATGTTAATCGTTGATTGTACACATGAACATTTTTTTTTAGTCACATACTAAACGCGAGGTAGAGGATTACAACTACTGGGAATGCTAAAAGTGATTCGAACGGGCATTCGAGATTCTGGTTGTTTGTGTAATTAATAAACTCGTTCGTGTTTCCATTTATGGCAAAAGTATTGTTATGTTTCAAAAAAGACAAAGTGACTTGATTATAAAATTCAGAACCTTTGGAATGTAAAAAGTGAGATATCACAGTCAGAAGTATCTTGTGTCGTAAGTGTTCCACTGTGCGTAATTTCCAAACTGTAGAAAGTATTCATGGACAAATTGTGATAAGAATCCTCGTGATTCTTCATAACAGTGCATGTTTATCCATTGGGCACTTGGGGTGGGAGCCCAGGGGCCCGGGGGCTAAGCTGGACTTAACCAGATTCTTTCATTATAAATTTCGATCCACCAGTTACAAGGGGGCATGTAGATCTTCTGCGCCCAAGGCCCGAAATAAGCTTAAATCTTCACTGCTTCAAATGTGACGTAAATTAAAATCAAATCCCAGAGTAGTTGTAACAAGCCAACTGAGAGTAAGACCAATTAGACCGGACCGTTTTCTGCTCGTAATTGTACGACGTAATTGTGTAAAAATGGTGTATCCGCGAAGTCTCTATCCTCTCTAACTCTCGTTTTTTTCATTTCAGCCTAATGTGTATTTTGAACTAGGACAACTCCACGCCACAAATAAACGTCACTACTAAATAGCATATAAACAATCAGTAAAATAGAGAATATTTGTTATGTGAACAATATTGCCACGCTAGTACTAACTGAATTATTCCTGAATCATAATCGTTATTAGAATATATTAGAGGATTTTTCGTTGGTGAGTTTCAAATGTTACATCTCATTAAAGATAATACCCATTATATTTTACTACACTCATGTCTGTAAATTAAGTATAATGCAAGTTCAGGCAAAGAAAGAGTCAGAAGCAAAACAAATGTGACTTATTTGTAAAGCTTTTTTATTAAACAAAAGGTAAAGATCAAAAAAATATCCTGTATGTTTGATATTATTAATAAAAATTTCAACTTTTGCTCATTGGAGCAAATTACAATAAAAATCAATATTTTATGCTTGGAATGATCGTTAATACATAGTATGTCTCTCAGACAATGCAATACAGTCCGTACAACGCCTAGGCATGCTGAGTATCAAATTATCGATCTGATCTTGGGGAATTTTTACACCACTCATCAAGCAAGGCTCTCCAAAGTTACAGTAGACATGTAGAGGTGATTGCCGGGCTGAAACTCGTCGGCCAAGCATATCCCACACATGCTCTATTGGATTCAAGTTCGGTGAGAATGCTGGCCAGCCCATACGGGTGATATCCTCCAATCGAAGCCATTTGTTTCACGATATTTGCATGGTGTGGACTTGGCGCTGTCATCCATAAACACATGTTCTACCCCCATGGCACCCTGAAACAAATGTACATGTTGTTCCAGAACGATGTCCCGATAGATATGGCCTGTCATGGCTCCAATTTGAACATGCAGGTCAGTTCTGGAACCCAGAATAACCCTCCTCCAAACGAGAAATCCTGCACAATCGAAATGATATAGTTTAATAATGTTCTCTTGATGGTAACGGGTACCTGGTGCTCTCCATATGAAAGTCCGGCGAGTATTAGACTGCAAGCTAAATCTGCACTCGTCGAAAAACATCACACAAACTCACTCTTGCGGTGTCCACAATGCATGCTCTCCACTCCAGACAAAGCGCAGGCGACAGTGAGATGCAGTAAGTGGAACATATCTGATTGGTCTACAAGCATATAGTCCAATCTGGCCTGAAAGTCTGTACACGGTCTGCCTTGAAACTGTCATACCAGTGGCTGAAGAGTGATAACAAGACAGGTCTGATGCTGTGATCTGTTTGTTTCTTTCGGCAGTAACTTCCAAAAACCAGTCCTCATTCGGCGTTATGACTTGGGGGGGGGGCGACCTGTGCTGTAACGTCTACTCACATTACCATCCTCTTGAAATTGTTGCCAATGTCCGAAGATGACACTCTGGGCAATTCCAAGTTCCTCGGATACTTCTAGCTGGGTGCGCCCGCATTCCAGATGGCCATTAATTCTACCACGTAAAAAATCATCCAAATGCGACCTTTGTGCCATAACTATGCGGTTATTGCACTGAAAGGCTTATAAAGCGCTTGCAAACTATTTTACTTTTTTGCCTGTATTCCTTACATATCCCCCCTCTTACACGCTCATCATTGCGACGTACTCGGTAACATCTGGTGGCTTCCTGCAACGCACATAATTCTTGAAGATGTGTGTAGCTAATTTACGGGTGATGATATATTTATATATATCATCGAATTCGATTATTATTATATCATCATGAATGATTATTATTATATATATCATGAATTCGATTTCCGCGTGATTCTGAATTATCCTTAATTTATGAACATGAGTGTTGTTAGTTTATTCTATCAACACACAGCGTAATCAAGTCTAACGTTAAGTTAATAAAATTCAATTTTTGTAAATATCTATTTGTTATCCCATATCTAATTTAATGGCTTCTTAATCCCTATGGCGTTCGGATTCCCCTGGGAACCTTAACGAGGAGGAGGTACCTCGACAGTCTGGAAGATTTATGCAAGGATATCTTAAGACTTATTGAGGCCCTGGGCCTTTACACAAATGTAGGCCCTTCTTGTGGCCTTTAAAAGTAGATGGTACAGAGCATGCGTGTTTTCAAATATTCGTACAAACTATAACCCGAAACAACAAATAAATGTGCAATGACTTACAATCGCGAAAATCGGATCGAGCGACTGCCGCTTTTTTACGGAAGGAGTAATGATGGTGTATGGTTAACGTGACCAGACGTCCCGTTTTGAACGGGACTGTCCCTTTTTAACACGCTTTTATAAGTTTCACTTGCATGTAACGGAATCTTAGAACTCGATTTTTACCTACTTAAAAAGATCGGATTCATTCGAAATTTCGCACACTTATCAAGGACCGATGACAATACAATAATTTTATAATTTTGTTCCATTGTCCTTTTCAGGGTCGTCAGGGATAAGTATAATCAGATTTGGCAACAATTCCATATATCTTTTCCAGATTTGGCGACTTATTGCATGTACCATTTTCAAATTTGGCGACTAATTCCATATACCTTTTTCAGATTAATTTCCTACATCATTTCCAGATTTGGCAACTAAAAGAATAAGGTTCCTAAGGCGAATGTTTTGAATTTAAAGCTAATTTTATGTGAGTATAAAATAAACTTGCGGTTAATAGAAGTAAGACAAACAAAAAAAGTGTTCTGTATCTGAGAAAGTGGAGGGTGTGTGTGTGTTAGTAATTGCTTACCGTAATATAAACATGTTTCTGAAAATGAAAATAAAAAAAAGGCTTGTGCATGTGGAAAAAATAATTTGCGTTCTAAACGCTAAATATTTTTAACACGCTTTTATAAGTTTCAATTGCATGTAACGGAATCTTAGAACTCGATTTTTATCCACTTAAAAAGATCGGATTCATTCGAAATTTCGCACACTTGTCAAGGACTGATGACAATACAATAATTTCATAATTTTGTCCCATTGTCCTTTTCAGGATCGTCAGGAATAAGGATAATCAGATTTGGTGACAATTCCAGATAAAACGTCCAGATTTGGCGATTTATTGCATATATCATTTTTAAATTTGGCGACTTGTTCCATGTACCATTTCCAGATATGGCGACTAATTCCATACATCATTTCCAGATTTGTCGACTGATTTCAGCGACTAAAGAATAAGGTGTAAACCTAAAGTAACTGTTTTGAATTTAAAGCTAATTTTATGCAAGTATAAAATACACACACACACTTGCAGTTAATAGAAATAAAACAAAAACAAAAAAAGTTTTTTGTATCTGAGAAATTGGAGGGTGGGTGGGTGTTAGCAATTTCTAAGCATAATATAAACATTTTTCTGAAAATGAAAATAAAAAAAAGGTTCGTGCATGTGAAAAAAAAAATAATTTGCGTTCTAAGTGCTAAATATTTTTTATTTTTATAAAGCAATACGTTTAGAAGTGATGATACGAATTAATATGAAAGGAACACGTTTAAAAGGTGAATAAATGATTGACACTTCATATTACCATGCTTTTATTAACTCGCTTTCTTTAATGTCTGTCCGGGTGGAATTTTGTAATTGATTTTAAACTGTGTGACTACCCGAGGAGCTAGAGACTTGAAATTTGGACCATAGATGAGAAGTGGATAACAATGCATGAAAATGTTAAAAAAGAAAACAAAAAGGAAAAGGAGGAATTTTATAATTTTTAGTCCGTTATATAAAAACATGGTACATTAAAAATAAATTTTACTTCGAACTTTTTCTTCTTTACACACTTTTATTTGTTTGACCTGTTCAAAAGAGACGGAATCTAATATAACGATACGGGACTCATTCAAGGCCTCGTAAACAGAGAGAATAAATACACTTCAGACTCGTTAATTAATATCCATTGAAGAGCAAGACTAATTTTACAGCCACGTAATTCCAGCTTCAAATATCAAACCCAAGGATAAATTCAACAATGAATAAATGATAGTTTAAAAAACTAAAAAACACGCTTTTATTGTAGTTCGAACTAAAAAATGAAAAATAAATTATAGTTTGAAAAAAACTAAAAAACACGCTTTTATACTGAATCGAACTAAAAAGTAAACAAATAATTCTTAATGAAGAATAAAATTATTAACGAGAGAGAAAATGAATGTCATTGGGGTAAGAGTGTGGGGTGTTCTATAAATGTATCAATTGTTGTAATTTATAACTTCTATTCCGAAAAGCTGAATTAGTGTAAAAATGTAGTACAAAGCACCCCACGCTTTTACCACAATGAGATTCATTTTCTCTCTCGTTAATCATTTTATTCTTTATTAAGAATTATTTGTTTACTTTTTAGTTCGATTCAGTATAAAAGCGTGTTTTTTAGTTTTTTTCAAACTATAACTTATTATACATACGAGTCCCGGTGTCCCCGAAATGAACTTTGGGACGCAAAATTGTCCCGTTTTCGGAAACCGCACGAAGCTGTCCGGAAAGCTGTATTGAAACTTGAAGGTCAGACTGTATCGGCAATTGAAGCTGCAAAAGAAATCAATCAACTAAAAGACAATTTGACTCAGAAACAGACCAATCAGTCTCTTCCACATTTACGGTCCGTCAATTAATGGTGAAATCAAAAGATAATGGTACTTATATAGATGAAGAGTTTGTGAAAAGGACGGCTACAGAATTTTATAAATTAAGACGTAAATATCTGGAGCAGTGAACTTGCTTTCTTACCAAAGTAATGGAGATATTTTATTGGGCAGATTTAAAAAAGGTCCCCGCATAGGAAGATGTTCAAAAATCTCTGGATGTATTGATTGAAAAGGAGTATATTGATTGTAATAAAGATACAGAAGTTTTTCACGAATTTTCATTAATTTCTAACTACATTACATCGCATAAAGTAACCGAATAAAAATGATCTAAATGTTTCCACGGAAACTCGTTGGATGGAAGTATTCAAACACTTTCACGCCAACAATCGACAGCATGAAAACTTTTCTATTTTATTTGAAAATATTTTATGCTTGCCTGCTACAAATGCTCCAGTAGAAAGAGTATTTTCTATGATGAACAAATTGTGGACATCTGAGAAAACCCAGCTACTAATTTCAGATCTAAAGGTGATGTTGTGATTTGTTCCTCTGATAAATATAAATATAACTAAACCTTTGGGGTACATTTTTTTAATTCGTAACTTTAAGCTAACTTTTTCTAAATAAATAACTTTAAAAAAGTGGGGTTAATGTCCCGTTTTGAGTCAAAGAATAAATGGTCACGTTATGTATGGTGGTAGGCCTAGGCCTATATATGGACAACGGTCATCACATGTTGCCAGTTGACATATTATCCGATATTTCCAGTTTTGCGGAGAATACAACCGAAAAAAACATTTGACCGTTGAAATTATTTGAATCATAATCTTATTAAGACCTAGTTGAAAACGAGACCTAGTTGAAAACCATCGTGGTCGGGGCCCTGGACCCATTTTGCCTATACCTTAAGACGTCCTTGGATGTATGCCATGACGTTTTGTTGCGGGCGGGACTAATATTTGCAGGCCACACGGACCTTCACGTGTTTTCGGAGGAGGTTTTGTTAACGGGAGAAAGTACAGATATATAAGATTTGAAACCTCACGTTTTCTTTTTCGAGGTGATGCAGGTTCACAGTTAATATTAATGAGCGATATCACACCCATTGGCCATTCAGGGATATTGCTGAGCTCAAAATCGTTCTGTTGCAGGAGTGACAAAATGTGTCACTCCAACTGATTCAGACTTTCTATGGTTGGATAAAATATTGCTGAGCTTCCATTACAGCAATAGTAGCAATCGCACACCCTAGTATAACCAGTTTTTGTAGTCTATTTTTTCCTTTCTTTCGCTGACTGACGAACTTTCTTTTTCTCCATTTTGTGTCAGTTGAATAAACCAAGCCACAAATTTATTTTCCCGTGTTCTTCAATTGTTCTCTTAATTTGCAATAGCTTTCTGAGTATTACTAAGTAAAACCAAGTATGTCAAATTTTATTCCATTCTGTCCTTTGCTCGTTACATTGAATACGTCCACGCTTCAAGGTCTAGCCCAAACGTTCAAGCATTTAACTTGACAATTTTGTATTTCTTGTGTTTTTGTAGTAAAAATAGTATTCTGTCATATTTTAAAAGAGGGATACAATGTCGAAAGCAAGTGTTAAGAAAAAGATACGCACAATTTCAATACAGAATCTCCACACCTACCCCACTGGATGGATCGCAACACCTTAAAACCATTAGAAGTAACCCGTACCCTAGAAAGGTTCACTCATCCCTGATATAGTAGAACAGCATAAAAGGATAAAGCATAAAGGATGTCAATAATGTTGATAGTATCATGTTTAGTAGAGTGTGGTTGGAACTTGACTATCCACCTTGATGTACTCTGTGTGACTAAGGATTCACATATGGTAAACCTGTAAAATATATAATTTTCTGTATTTTTTTCAAATGTTCTTTTTTGCTATATTCGTCTTAGAAAGAATTATAGGGGGAATAAAAAAAGGAGAAGGGAAGGAATATAGGAAGAATTATAGAATTCAGAATAGAAGAATTATAACTTATTGGGAATTATAACCCTGTATGTGTTTGCACACGAATTTTGATTTAACTCTTTACTACTTATATGCCTTATGAGTAGTTGGTATTGATGGCCGCTAGATAAAAGTGAGAATACAAAAGCGATGAAGGTTATGTATTGTTTTGTTTCTCGTCAGCAGTTTAATGCATGAGAAAAATAAAACCTTTCGAAATACATACTTACTCAGTTGGTTCGACGCAAGAAAACGATCATGTGTCAACAGTTTTTTTCTCACGAATGTTCGAATCTAATTTTAAGAAAAGTGAAGGTAAAAAAGAATAATTTCTGAAAGCTGTTAATCTAACGCCAGGGACAGATAAAAAAAAAGGTCAAGTGCGAAGGATGAATGGAAATCCTTTCCGAAAGCTCGTGTTCGCGAAATGGGGTTAAGAGTTCAAGCTGAAAAACGGAGAGGAAAGCTTCACAACGCTCTAAAGTAAATTACTATGTTAGGGAAAAGCAAAAAGTGTTTAGCGTTCGTTCATTGAAGGAATTTTAAAAGTGAAAAAGAATATAAGGAAGATTACGATTAAAATTCGTCATTCAGATTTAAGCCTGTAGATGAAATGGACAACAAAAATTGGGTCGTGATTGTTTTAATAATACTAGTAACTGTTGAATTAATCATTATAATATCAAATAATTTTGAAGAGATTGAAAATGAAATTGACATTAGCAATACTACATGTTTCCGTTCAGTACATATAGGGAGAAAAGTGTTTTATCATGAGTGTACAAAACATGGAAAAACTGTGTATGATTTACGCATTTTTTTCACTCTTAATAAAACATATCTTACACCGAGTTTCATAGGAGTGCAATTGTCCGAGAAGGAATTTCATAACGTTTGCCAACAATGTCAAAACTGAAACTAAAACGTCTCTAATACGTCAAATGATTGCACAAAAGGCTTATGATTATGAATTCAAAAACATTATATGGTGCTATAAAGCATTTCAGGATTGGTTTTTTTGAAGAAAAAGGAATTAGTTTTGTTCAGGGGATACCTGAACACTTCGAAAATTAAAGTTTAGTTATTATTGATGATTGGATGTCTGATTTAAATGGAAAAATTGCTGAATTATTCACTGCTACATCACATCATTCTAGAATCAGCGTGATCCTGATATTGCAAAACTTATTTCCTCGAAATAAAGTAATGCGAGACATAAGTCTGAATGCGCAGTACATAATATTGTTTAAAAACAACCGCGATGTGGGACAAATTTAGTGTTTCGCGAGACAATTGTACGGAAATAAAGCATCAGCGTTTATGGATGCTTACAAAAAGAGCACGCAATGTAATTTTAATTATTTGTTGGTGGACTTGCATCCGAGGACGGACGAAAAATTCAGGCTCAGAGAGAGTGTATTCCCTGATAGCAATGGATTCTATTGGATTTATGTCCCAATAAAATGAAGAATATAAAAAAGCATTACCGTTTATTGAAAATACTGCTTAGCGCATCTCCAGCACAAAAAAGAGCAATTATACGCACTGCCGACAAAAGCCAGTTACTCTGTTTATGTGAAATATGTTTAAACGTCTTAGGTGGAAATTTAAGAGTGAATGTTAAGAAATTGCGTAAATATAAAAAGGTAATAAGAAAAGTCGCCAATAAAAAACTATCGCTAGAAAAAAAAGGAAAAAATTCATTAACCAAACAGGAGGCTTCCTCCCTATTATTCTTCCTGCGGTTCTATCTGCTTTAGCAGGCTTTGCCGGAAAAGCAATAGGAAGTCGAATTTAGTGACAATGTCTCGCAGAATGGCTCTCGTTCCGGAAAGTCAAATGACGTCTTTCTTCACCAAAGCGCCAGAGATGGGAGTGAATGATATTGAAAGTCAAATAGTAAATCTCCTTCATGAATCAAAATATTCAGACGATGCAAAAGCAAAGCTATTAAGCCAATTGCTCTGAAAATATCAGCGTGCGATAAACGAGCCAAAACCACCATTACATGTCACAATTGAAGATTCAAAAGAACAAGTTCAAGAAGAATCTAAAAGAAATACAATAGAAGATCCTATATTACGTGACATCATACTGTCTGTTCCTGCAAACTTTCAAAAATTTATTCCACCTATTGTAAAGAAACTGAACACGCGCAGCTATGGTTGGAATAAATATGGTGAATTGACGAAAGATAGTGAAATTATCAAAAACACGAACGTCATTGATCTATTTTCGTATTTGATGAGGAACGTCAAGAAAGGTCATGAACCCAATGGGTTTTCAGTTTTTTGGAGAGCCATTAAAGAAATTAAAATCCCGACTCGTTGGATCGGCAACCACAAATTAGTGGAAATGCTTGGAGACGACACGATTTTAGACGAGGTCCAAAAAGAATATACTTATGAAACGTCAGAAAGAGTTAACACTCCGAAAAAGAAAAAAAGAAAGCAGAACTTCTCAAAAAAGAAATTGAAAGAGTTTTAGAAACGGCATATTATGATTTCGTAAACCCTGCGTCGTTTGGTGGAATAAAGAAACTATCAACGCTTACCAAAGTTCCATATCAGCAAACAAAAGCTTGATTATCGTCTCAAGACACATACACTCTTCACCGTCCCGTTCGTTATAAATTTTCTCGAAGAGCGACACTTTCGTATGGTACAAATGATTTGTGGCAATGTGATCTAGTTGATTTACAACATTTAGCGGAGCATAATAATGGATTTAGGTTTTTACTAACCATTATTGATGTGTTTTCTAAGTTTGCCTACGTTATTCCTTTAAAAAATAAGAAAGCTGTAAGTGTTACAAAAGCATTTGAAAGCTTGTTACAGCAAGTGAAGCCAAAAAACATTCAAAGCGATAAAGGTAGTGAATTTTACAATACTCAGCTTCAATCTCTATTTAAGAAGTATAACATTAATCACTATTCTGCTGAAGGAGACGCCAAATCAACTATTGTGGAGCGATTTAATAGAACTCTGAAGCAAAAAATTTTCAGGGTTTTCACGTATAGAAAATCATATAAGTATGATGATGTTTTGCAGTCACTGGTGAAATCGTATAATAATAGCAAACATCGTAGCATAGGCATGGCACCATCAAAAGTAACTCGCGAGTTAGAACCGCAAATTTTTAAAAAACTATATGGCTATTATACCCAATAAGGAACCCCCAGATAACTCTAAAGGAAGATGATTTAGTGAGAATATCGAAAGCGAACAAACCTTTTCGACGTGGATATTTACCAGGTTGGAGCGATGAAGTGTTTACCGTGGCAAAGGTTTATCATTCTTATCCAACCACATATAAGCTTCAGGATATGAAAGCAGAAGCTATAAAAGGACGATTTTACGCAGAGGAACTTCAGAAAATTTCAAAGCGCTCAGATGATTATTGGCATGTAGAAGAAGTGCTCAAAACAAAAGGCAGTGGCAGGAAGAAAGAATATTATGTGAAATGGAAAGGCTTCGATAATCGGTTCAACTCGTGGGTCAAAGCAGCATGGATGAAGTAAATGACTTTTACGTGACGCTTCCTAGTAACTCTAGCCTCAGTTTTTCCCCCAAAAATACGCAGGCAGCATTCAGAACGAAACTAGCTCGTCCAAATATATTGTCAGGTACGTGGGAAGTTAGCTTGTCAGAAATTTTCGTTCCCCGAACATGGTTTAATATCGGAAATCACAATAATAAATATTCGATAACATATGAAGAAACTAAAATTGTGGAAAAGGATTATGTTGAACATGAAATCAGAGTGAAAATTGAAGAGGGAACTTCAGACAAGGAGATAATCGATACAATTAACCAAAGTATTGAAGAAAAATGCGAGCATTTTGTCTCTTTTGCATTGGATCAAAAGAATATAATCGTGTATATCGCCCCGAATTATGAACTACATTTGACAGCTGTTGATGCACCGCGATTGTTAAGAATGTTACACTTACCGAGAGAGGATAGAATTATAAAAAATTCAGAGAGTTTTGTGTTTAGAAAACCCTCAAAGACAAACAAAGACAATCTTCTAAAAATTATTGCTAGAAATCTTAAGAGGCATTATATAATTCGAGCCACCAGGTTTAATCATAAGTATACCGATCTCGACAATATGCATCATGAAATATTCCAGCATATAAATTTTAATCTTATGCAGACTGGGATTGGAGGAGCGGCAGATTTTATTTTCGACTTTACAGAGAATAAAGTTCAAATAACTGTTCAAAAAAATGTTGAGCTCGAATTCCGGTTATTATATGCTCCTTTGCTTATGAGGATGTTGAGCATGACGAAAGATGTTATTTTAACCGGTAAAACTCTACATGTATTGCAAAAAGTGGAACGACCTCCACTGAATGAACATTTTCGAGTTAGCATTACTGATAAACCAACGGTTCCAGTAAAAGAGAACAAAACAGAGAATTTAGAACTAGAAGTGGGATTTTATAAAACCTCAGAGCAACTGTTTCGTTCTTTTAAACATCTGGCTTTTAACCATTTAGCTAATAATAAAGTGAAAATGCATATACCCGATACATCTAGTGTTACTTTTCAAGACGGCTTGAAAGACCTTCTAGGTTTCAAAAATTCAACATTTTATGGCGGCACTCATATATCAGACTATCAACTGGAATTAGATGGAGGAATCACTGAAATCTATGTCTATAGTGATATAATAGAATCGCATTTTGTGGGGGACACTATTGCCCCACTCCTTCGTATAATTCCTGTTATGTCAACCAAAGAAGATCAAATCGTTATAAATTATCAAAGACCTTTGTATTTTCCCCTACGTAAAAATTATATTGATTGTATAGAAATCGAATTGAAAAGTAGCTCTGGAGATGGTATTATTTTTACTAGCGGAAAATCACTCTTAGTTCTTTCTTTCCGTCGTAGAACAGTATAAAACTTTAACTATTGCTGGGCAGAATCATTTCGATTCTGACTGTGAGAGAGAATGCATTTGGATCAAAAAGCTTGCGAGAATTATTACTTGTCACAGGTACAGTCAGGAGGTGGGCCGTATTTTCATGGAGTTAGCCACCAAAGAGGGTATGGAATGTTCTCAAATTTATTCCGATTTATAACTCCCATAGCAATGAAAGCAGGAAATATCTTGGAAAACATATCCTAAGTGCAGGCTCAAAGGTAATGACAGATGTTGCTTCAGGTTCGTCTTTGAAAGACTGCGAGATCGCGATTTCGTGAAACATCCAAACAGATTAAAAAGATGACTTTCTTCATAAAATCCAGAGTGGCTCGGGTATAAAAAGAAAGAGATCCTATAATAAAAATCATTCGCAACGCGTCAAGCGAAGTCGCAAGAAATTAAAAGAAGACATATTCTCCTAAATATGGATTCGCGAGCGTGTGCTTGTGTTTCCAATGCTTACGACCTTTTCGAAGTCAATCCTATTCAGCTCTCGACTGAAGAAAGTTCATACACTGAAATTTTTCCCGTGGCATCTCTGAGTGATAAGACACCTATAGAATTTTACGTAAGTGGCACTGGGGATAATTACATCGATTTGAGTCATACATTGTTGCAAGTCCAAGTGAAAATAAAAAAGAAAAGTGGAGCAGCAATTAGCACACCAGACCAAGTCACACCTATCAACTACCTACTCAACACCTTATTTTCTGAATGTTCAGTGACACTAAATGATAAGCAAGTTTCTTCACAAGCAAACTATGCTTACAGATGCATTTTCGATGCTTTGCTTTCACCGCGAACTGTCCAGGAATCGACGCTCACAGCAGGGCTTTTCTACAAAGACACTGCTTCCAAGCATGATTTGGTAGAACTCACTAATGTGGCTGATAATGTAAATTCTGGTTATCAAACCAGGTATAACATCTGTAAAGATAGCAAATTAATGGACTTGATAGGTCCATTACATTTCGACCTAGGTAATCAGAGCAAATTTCTTATAAATTCAGTGAATCTACGCATTAAATTAGAAAGAAATAAAGATTCTTTCACAATGATGTCAGCTACGCACGATTTTAAAATGGTTATACAACATGCGTCGTTATTTGTTAGTAAAGTGAAAGTAGCACCATCGATCATGATCGGTCATGAAACAGCACTAGGGAACGGGGCGATTAAAATGCCAATTCGTCGGACAGAAGTGAAGTCCTTCGCCCTTTCTTCAGGAATGCAATCCATAACTATTCCAAATGCATTCATTGGACAGTTACCGACACGACTTATAATGGGTATGGTTTCTAATAATGCATTCAATGGTGATTTCCCAAAGAATCCATTCAATTTTAAGCATTATGACTCAACATACCTTTGTGTATTAGAACGAAATCGAATGATTCCATCAAAACCCTTTCAACCGAAATTTGATGGTTCTAACTGTTACAGCAGATGTTATATGAGTCTATTCACTGATTTAGGTCGGTACCATAAGGATCAGGACATTAATATCAGTTTCAGTGAATATAAGGATTGGTATACTTTGTTCGCTCTAGATTTAACACCTGATCTCAGCGCTGACGGAATGCACAAGAGTATTTCCCGCAATGGCAATTTAACAATAGATTTAAAGTTTAGTAAAGCGCTACCGGAAACAGTTAATTTAATAGTGTTTTCAGAGTATCGAAATGTTATAGAGATCGACAAAAATAGCAGTATTTTCACAGATTATTAAGATGGACAGTATATCTCTCTGCAGGCTTGCATGCAGCGATCTCCTTCTTCGCTCCAAATTCGGAGGTGTTTACGCTTCAGATGAATTGCCTCAAACACTAGGTAGCTATTCATGTTTTACTGTGAACTTAGATTCTAAACGAAAACCTGGCAGTCATTGGGTTGCTATAGCTTTTAGAAACAATACATGTTATTATTTTTGTAGTTACGGCTCAATCCTAACAATAACAATATTTTACACTTCATAAAAAATAATTCCAATTATTCAAATGGAACCAGTATCGATTTCAAAGCTTTGTCTCGCTGACTTGTGGTCAATTTGCCTCTATTTCCTGCACAATTTTGTGCGAAAGCAATCCTTATCTCTCCTTGATTCTGACAATATTGAGCATAACGAAAAGTTTGTTAAACAATTTGTGGCTCACCAATTTCGTTTACAAAATTGTTGCTTTTCACCATATTCCCAGCAAACTTGTCAAGCATATAATTTCAAGCATTATCATGTTTAGACATATGTCAAAAAATAATTTAGCCAATGTTTGTATCAATTCAAGTTTCAACATGTTTTGGAGGTCATTTGAAAATCTGAGTATATAAAAGAGAAAAATGAACTGTGAAACTCTCATAATTGCTATCAGTTATTCAGCAGGAATGATGGCTCCCGAACGAGATACGATTTCATGTACTTGAAGCGCACTGGATCGACTAACGGTTATGTGGTCCATTGCTTCACTGATTCTCTTTACGAAAATATGATGTCCAGCATCCAAGCAGCGAATGCTCATCCTATGGATACAGTGGAGTCGGATTGCAGAATGAAAGTCGCCTACTTTAAGGTTCTGAACAACAATGATATTGGCAGAGAACTCCACAACAGTCCTTCCATGAACTGTCGACAAGCATTTGATTGCAGATCTTGATGTAAAATTCACTTTTGACAAACTTACGCATGTACCCAAGAAATATGTTCACTGCAAAGCTTCAGAGAACTTTTGTAATCGGTGACAAAGAAAATGTACATTTAGAGTTTTTAAGCATTTTATATATGATTATCTATATGTTTATGAAATTTGGATAGATTTTAGATGTGTGTAAACTTTCATTAATTGCATTTTGTGTTTGTAATCTTCCATGAATGTATAATATTTTTCATGTTACAACTTTTCTAAGAATACTCAATAAAAGCAATACTTCTTTCTTATCTCAGATTTCATTATTTTTGTCTGAATGTTATTTTTGCGTTTCTTCCCTGTCCTTGTGTTTTTTTATTAGAAAAACTAGCAACATTGTTATAAAGTGGAAACACATATCTTGAAAATATGAGAACGGAACAACCTTCAATTTTTCTATGATAAATAATTTTATGACCATTTATCCTTCACGAATGCGATTTTGCAAAACAATCATCCCATGAAGTGAAGTGCGTACAAAGTAGATGTTAGCTCAAGGTGATACATTAGTATATAAGCAGCTTAATCGAAAACTCAAATCAGTCGCAAATCAACAGCCCTTCTGTACAGAGAATCATCTCAAGATGGCATCTAAAGAGGGTATGCATGTTTTCTATTCTCTTTGTAGTAAAAAATTAATTTTCTTTTTC